>ML813774.1:27367-40272 GCA_009831015.1 Picea engelmannii | reverse complement strand
ATATGTCTCTTCGGTCTCCTCAAAATTTTGTTGTCTAAAACATCCTAGAAAAAAAGTTGTATCAAAAATTCCAAGATGTCTTGATTGGAGTGAAACCCTAGGATCATATGCTCTGAAACCAAATGTTATGAACCAAACTCCAAAAAATAGCCAAGGAATAATCCACTTCGAGGGAGAAACATCATTTTATGATATATGCAATGCACAGGACCCAATGACATGCCTATACGAATGAATATCCTTTATTATAAATAGGAGATAAAGTGAGCATGATGTTACCTACCCTAAGCCGACCTAACCATAAATAATAAACTAATAGTAAATGAGTGTTAGGGCCTTAACATAGGGATTTAGGGGACTTAATAGTAGACGATGTCCATGTGTGCAAAACTAGCCCAAATCTAGCTCAAAGGATGTGACCAATGTCTCAAAATAGGTGTAATGCCTCAAGCACTATGACACTGCCTCGGGAGATGTGAAACTAAGTGAACATATGCAAAATTGTTTATGATAATAGATGGCCAAAGTGTGATGAATACATAAGAGAGGGATCCATGCTTAGGAATACAATAAGTGTGTTATACATAGGTGTGACAACATATACAAAGAACAACACTTTTACATCATATACGAAGGGGTCAAGACAACATGCAACTCCTCTAGATCATGTGTCCTAGTATATCCACCCCAAGATGGTTGCATACCTAACACAGATCATAAATGACCGACATTATGAGAGTTACCAACCTCTAGAGGCAATCGATCGTAGCCATAAAATCAAAAACCTATCTTGAAATGGGGACAAAAAGTATGGGCAATGATTGACCACATGGAGTATGGAGATACCACATAAGCCTCCTACCCATACATACAAAACCTAAACATGGTCCAGTACAATAAAATACATGAGTGCAAATACAACCACACTTTTGGCTCATCATGGTACAACAAGGCACATAATCTGCTCACATGATAATCCACATCTCGTGAAAAAATATAGTGTACACTTAAGTGAATCTAAGGTGTAACAAGGGCCATTATTTTAAAATGAATCTAGATTTCTTCTATATCTACAATCCATTGAAATTCCACATTTTTTTTCCAAAAATATTTGTAGATCTTAAAGCAAATATGTAGATCTATTTTGATCCATTGTAAAACTATAAATTGTTTTGTGGATCTCAAAAGAAATGTACTTCTAAATCTGAAATTAAAAGGTTAATTTTTGTTTTCAATCTAGTTTCTATTCACCATTACAGATCTAGTGGTTTGGAGCTTTGTTCTTTGTTAGCAATGATCAAGAGATCTAATACTCTAATTGTTGAATCTATTGTAAAATTGCCCAGATATGGGTAGATCTGAAAATTCTCAAAAATTACAAACTTGAGAATTTTTTTGGATCTACACCTACAGTACAATTCCCATGTGAAGTTTTGGTTCTAGAACTACCTATAGAAATCACACAATAATTTTAATAGTTTGAAACACCTAGAGAGTCGATCACTCACAAATTTGAACACGTGATATCGTACTACTTGGCCTAAAAGCCCAACTCCATTCTTATTGGTAGACTGATGGATAGGTGGATTCGACGACCTCACTTGTAATATTTGCTTCATCATCCATTCAAATTCACACTTTAATTATTCCCAAAACAACCGAACAAGCTCGGTTTCTATTAACGGGAAATTTCAATTCAAACCAAACAATAATACAATTGTAATCATTTAAGGTGGGGGAATCACTCATGGCCATTTGAATGAGGGAGAATTGGATGTGTTTGACTATACTAGAGCAGTTATTTATGAACACATTTATTTATATCCTCCTTGATGTTTCCAACACAAACATCTCGAAAGTGTCTATACGTTGTAGGAAGACTAATATTTTTTTTTATGGATGGTCAAAGCGTGTACACTTGAAAGAACATTTGATAGATAAATGTGGCTCGTCTTAGTGAAACGAAACTCATACACTCAGATTTAAAAAATCGAGAATCAACTACGGTTCCGGTTTATCTATAACCATATGGAAAGGAACACAACCCTGTTCCTATTGAATATGTGAAGTGATATTGAATACATTATGTGCCTAAACATTTGGGAAAGGTGCTTCCATGTTGTTGGATGACAGGATCATGAGCATTGAAATATATATTTGAATGTTCTCGTTTAAAGGTATATTTGAATGTTGAATGCTTACATCATTGCAACATTTTTTAATCTCTAAAATCATGTGCAGGCTCGAAAAAAAACAAATATAAACTCTTTATTCCATCAATAAGAAAGTGGGAGTTATAAGGGTTGATGTAATTTGAAGGCTTGGTATAAATTTGAAGTCTTCTCTAATTAGAGGGGGGCTTAAGTATTCACTTTTGTAATTGAAGTATAAAACAACTTTTTCACTTCAAATGGGGGTGTATTAATTTTGTATTGAAGGATATTATTGTGTCAAATTCTAAAAGTTTGACAAAATTGGAATATTTGTAACTTGTAATTGAAGTGTTGATAAGAGTAAAGTGAAATATTTTATAATGACTTTTTTCTTTAAGGTTATAAGAGGGTCAAGGTCAAGCCCCTATAATTTCTCGACAAGTTTGGTTACTCTATCTATTTAAGTCTGAGTATGGGAGGACTATTCCTATGAAGATGCAATGGACAGTGCTACATCAATGGGGGGCAATGGTTGGAACCCCAAGCACACTTGAAAAGGGTTGTGGCCAATAGAATTATGGAGGGATTTGTTGTAGCTATGTTGAACATATGGAAGGCTCTCATCCCATGTAAGTGGATGCTTGGAGTTGTACATGTGAAAAATATGCACAATCATGTCATTGACCAATTCTATTTGTCCGTCTATTTGGGTGTGGAAGGCAATCAATTTGGTCAGCTTGGTTTCCATCAAAGACCATAGGCTAGACCATAAGGTATTGAGGAACCTATTATCCCTATCTGAAATATCGGTCCATGGTAGCCCAAAATGAACCCAAACACGGTCAAATAAGAACTTAGTAGTGGCTTCGACTGTGATACTCTTCTTACATGGTGCCAAAATGGCCATCTTAGAGAACTAATCAAAAAACATAAAGACACAATCGTTACCATGCTTGGTGGAGGGTAAAATTGACATGTAATCCATGGATACCAACTCCCAGGGCTTTATGGGGTAGGTAGAGGAGTGTAAAACCCCTGCTTCTTAGTGTTAGGCTTAGCAATGGCACATGCAGTGCACAATCTAATATATTGTTGAAATTTGGTCGAAGTTTTGGCTAGCATAAATACTTCTAAAGTACTGCAACTGTATTCTCCACACCAAAGTGTCCTTCCACCTAATTGTAATGTGCCTCCCAAATTAGCTTTACATGCTCGCTTGAAGGAACACAAATATAGCCTAGATAGCGCAAAAGTGCATGTTGAAGGTGAAGTTATGGGACTTGTTTACCTGCACCCAGTGTCTAATATGTAGTAGGAAAGTTAGGGTCAATGTCATACACTTGGGGGCACCTTGAGGTCTCATGCCTATAGGAGTTAATAATTATGGTTATTGCCACAACTAAGGGCCGACTGAGGCAGTGTGCAATACGGTTTGTGTTACCCTTCTTATACTTAATGTTCAAGTGGAATTGTTGCAAGTACGTCGACCACTTATGATGACGATCATTTTGTAACTTTCCTTGTATCTACATGAATTGCAAAGGCTTGTGATTAGTATGGATGATCATTTTCTTTCCTATAATATAATTCTTTCACTATTGAATTTTGTTGTGACTCATACTATAAAAATTTGGCTTCATCTCCACGCTTGTTCACTTGTCTTAAGGGCCAAGCAATATGAGATAACCCCAACACGAACCTACGGTAGAAGTTGGCAAGGCCTAAGAAGTTGTGAAGCTCTATTAGAGTTTTCGAGGCTGGCCAATCGCAAATGACCTAGATCTTAGTGAGGTTCACATGCACCACATTGTCATCCACGATGTATCCTAGATGTTGAATTATCTACATGTCAAATCAACATTTCTCCATATTGACATATAACTTGTGTTGTCGTAGAGTGCTCAGGATCTGCTGAATGTGCTGAAAATGTTCAACCCAATTTTTGTTGAAGATGAGGATGTCATCCAAATTTATGACCATAAAATATTTATTCAATGGCCCCAAGATATCATCCATTATCCTCATGAATGTTGACAAAGCATTAGTTAGGACAAAAGGCATGACCAACCACTCAAAATGGCCTTCTACAGACTTGAAGGTGGTCTTCCATACATCAGTTTGCTTGATCGACACCTGGTTGTACCTCGACTTTACATCAATATTACTATGGAACTTGGAACCCTTAAGTTGATCAAGAATACCTTTAATATGAGGGATCGAGTATTGATTCTTAACGATGATTTTGTTTAGGGATCTTTAATCAATATAGATTTGTCATGTCTCGTCCCTCTTCTTCACCAATACAATTAGGCTCCAACAAGGTGAGGAGCTTGGTAAAATGTGGCTATTTTGGATGAGCTCATGAATTTGACATTTTATTTTTGCATTCCCCATAAGAGAGCATCTATATATCGGGCCATTAGGCAAAGGAGCATCAAGTATCAAATCAATTAAATGTTTGACCTAGCAGTGTAGAGACACCCCTACAGGGGAAGTGAAGATATCTTTGTATTCCTCTACAATCATGTCCACCTATTTTTGTTGTGTAGAGAGGCCTTGTGTTAAGGCAGTCATAAATGCAATGACCTTCCATTCACCTCCTGATCGAACCATGAAGAGGAAAAATTTTACGGTCTGATAGATTACCTTTCGACATTTCTTTACCGAGATTAAGGAAATTGCAGTACTTGGGACTACTTCTGGTACCTAGTAGAGTTGGCCTCATGTTGATGTTTAGATCTGTTAACATCCAAACAGCAACCTTGCGAGGATATAATATCCCCCTGTGTTTTTATAGACATGGTATTCCTCTGTAAATTCTTTAAAGATTTGTCTTGAATATCATGGAACTTAAAATATGAAAAATAAGAGAATACTAAATAGAAAATTCCAAATCTTTGTCAGTCAATAAAAAAACAAATATTGCTAATTGAAAATAATATACATACACCAAATAATTCCTGATAAGGGGACCAGGAATCTTCACTCGTAAAATTATAATATTTGCATAATAATATACAAGAATAAATAACAATTACAGAAAAGATAAAATTACTCTCACATCCATCACAGTATTCAATATTTTTTATCGCATTTAAGGAAAGAAAGGTAAAAGGCCCACATATAAGAGAACTTTAAAAGAGTCTTTTCATTTAAAACGAGATAGAATATGATAGGAAAAATTTTAATATCTAATGCTCAAAACTCAGAGTTCAAAAGATATTATTAAAGTTTATCCTCAAAGTAGTTCTATAGGATTTTTTCAAAAAATAATATAGTCTTTAATAGTTTTAAAACTAAAATGCATTCGTCCAAAGTTGGACTGGGATTGGGCTCCCGTGGACCATAAAATGAAAGATCATAACAAGGCTAGACATGAAAGGAAGACACAAAGAAATGATCAAAAATCAGTTATGTTCTTCTTGGGACAGAAGAAACACAATTGGATGACTTCTGAACAGAAAGAGAAGAGAAATGAATCGAAAAGAATGTGACCTATTTTACTCACTATGATGGTGTTCTCTCTCAAGTTATTTTCTTGCCAATGCTCCTTTTGTATTCTCCCGAATTGCGGTTTTTGGGCCGGTTGTAACTACACTTCTTGATTTTCTTCACTTATGTTGATTAAGGCTTGCTTTAACCAATTCTCAACATAATCCCTCATGGGAGCGACGATTACTTATTGTCTCACTCTTATATCAAACAAAGAGTCTTCAATGTCTTGGTAGTCAATTGAAACTTGATGTATTATGTCTTCTATATCCTCGTTCTTATTCACATAATTGACTAACCAATTCTCGACCTCAAATTTTGAGTATTCTGTTAGACCGTTGAACATATCCGTTGATGTAGATTTTAATGTTTCCAATTTTTCCTCAAACTACTCCTTAGTCATAAACATGAAATTTAAAATTATTTTTGTATCATCAACCTCTCCTATAGTTCCATCTAAGTCCAAATCAAATAATTTTAAATAGCATTCACCTCTTTTGACACTAAAAGTATCAAGGTCATCTAATATTTATTTTAAGAATTTTATTTTTTTTGTCCAACAAGCCTTTAATTGTTTGATGCGATCTGGGGAGGGTAAGTCTTCTTCCTTTCTTTTATGATTGGTCATATTTGAAACTTTAATCACAAAAATAGTGATTGCCTCTTTATAAAACCCTTCATCATTTTGCATGTTAGCTTCCAAGTAATGTTTCAAAGTTGACATTTTTTATGCCAAAGCAACAAAATTGTTCGTTAATTCCAATGTCTCAAGAATTAGAGAGATTCTCTTCATAATATTCTTTCCAATATAATGTCGGATAACCACAACTAAGCTTCATGTCCCTTTCAATTTCGAACTAGACTCTGGTGTGTCGTCCAAATTCTTCCATGGTTTCATAATGGTGATTGGACTTGCAAATATCGGAGGTAACATCAATGTAGTTTCCAATTCTCTTATTCTTTCTTTCAAACTGACGTTTTCACTTTCCATTTCATTGACTGACACTTCAAGTGCTTYCCCTGTAGCCTTGAGATTGCGAACAATTTTGGAAGGTGGTACACCATTGMGATCTAACTCAAAATTAGATTTTCCTTGAATTMTTTTATTCTTTGAATGAAATCTTTCAAGAATTAGAATTTTAGAACTTCTATCAAATAGAGCAATTTGTGTTGTGAATGATTCCTTTTCTRAAAAGGCTTGTTCTTGAGTTGCAATTTCAACTGCAATTTCCCTACTCTCTTGAAGTCTCTACTCATCGTCATGAAATTTTGTATTTTYAATATCAACATCTAGATCCATMTCTTCAAGGACAATCTCATCTYCAGGTACGAGCTCTTCTACTTCTTGTTGGGTACTTTGTCTTTTTATTTTAACCTAAAKTTTATGAGATCACTCCAATTTTCCCTTCAAAAGGTTTTKCTCACCTCCATCATCARAATTATTAGCCGGAGACTTATTTTACTCTAGTGYCATTGATTGAAAACTTTTCTTGGGTAGTTTGTTTCTCTGTGAAACATTKAGAGAATGAGTACTTCTTTCATTRACCACTCTTCCCCTTTGTTTGTGTTGATCAGTTGTACTAACAACATTCTCAATATCCTTTGCTTTMTTTTCAACAATTATTGTTGGTGGATCTTAACTCTCGCCTTCCTCCTCCCCAAATAAAAATGTATTAATAAGTGAAATATTGAAACCAACAGATGTCCAATAGTCCATGAAAAAKYRGTTTAGGTCAAACCCCYTGATTTCTTCTACAAGCTTTAAATTGTATTGATCCAACTACACTGCAAATTCATAATTTTTGAAATACTCCTTAACTAAAATTTTCCAACTTTCCACGGTAAAGGCASGAATTGTTTCTTTCTTTTATCATGAAATAAATGTATCCAAAATTTTTATTGTCTAGCAACCTCTGTAAMAAACATTATATCAGGAACATAGTACGGGAGATAAAAAGGCCTTTCACRGGAACAAYAGRTTCTAATAACWTTACGGTGTTCCAAACTYTCAATGCTCCCCTTTTTGTCYAGGAAKRTTGATGCTTCYAAGGAYAGTCTTTATGTTCTCAGCCCAAAGATAAGTTTCTTAAAATAAGATATAAATTCATTATAAAMTTCATAAAAATGATAAGTAGMATGTYGATTTTACAGTCAACTCTTCTTCCCACACTCAAACCCTTAAAGACATGACAACAAATAATAGAAAATATCAAATATGAGGACATATAAATCTCTTGTTTTTCTTGAAATTCGATAATTGTGAAGATATTTATCCATAAATAATYTTTGCCCRGTCGAAKATTGCTTGTTCATGAACTGAATATYGGATAGGTCTCCATCCATTATTGMAGGATCTTCAAGATATTCTTGTAAAATTTCAAGTCCACTATTTCTTTCCTTCATAAAGCTTTTGGCTTTGTCTCCTTTGAATGTGATTGTTGGTTCAGGAAGTTTTAACATTCCTTTGAAAACTCATGGTGATAAATAAACATGAGATTCTCCTTGGGGTTGGATTATCCTTTTATTTGTGTCAAATTTGTCGACACACCAGGAAACTATCTCTCTAGAATCGAAAACTATGCATCCTACCAAGGCAATGTTTGATGTCCAGATTTTGTTTTCATTCCTTTATGGCAATGGAAGCAATGAATAATACTAGTATGACCTCGACCATTGGAACCTCTGGTCTTCCCGCTTGAACAAGTTCAGAGTATCCCCGCAAAATTGTTCTCTTCTTCTTCTTCTTCTTGTCATTTTAATGAAGTTGGTGGACTCTTGTATAGTCACTTTGAGATGTTAATTTCAAAGTAAATTATTTTTTGATAATATAACTCGAAGCTCTTATTTCAAAGGAAGGATTAATGTAAATTAAATTTGAGTTAATGGAGAAATTCCTCGAGAAGTCTATCATTAATAACGACCTTTCAATATTTTAATTAGTTTTTATCCTTCGTAGAATTAGCATTAAATGTATCTTGGGGAAAGTGACAAGATAATACATGTATTACGATGGAGGATTGGATGTACATGGAAAAGGATATTAGAAACAATACAAACCCGCGATGGAAAATAAAAAATGGTTAAGTATGGAGCTACATCGGTCGAATGTAAGGAGAAGAGGATTTTGAAAAGTTATGACCCACGAACCCGTGGTGAAGTCAGAAATGGGCTAAGTGTTATAAGAGAGTAAATAAAATTTCAAGAAAATAACTAAGTGTCATAACTATGTCAAACAGAGATTTTATGATAATCAAGTGAATCAGGGAAGTGGTTCATACCTGCCAACCTGTGGTGAAGTCAGAAATCGGCTAAGTGTTATAAGAGAGTAAATAAAATTTCAAGAAAATGACAAAGTGTCATAACTAGGTCAAACAGACAGTTTATGATAATCAAGTGAATCAGGGAAGTGGATCATACCCGCCAACCCACGGTGAAAAACTCGAAAAGTTTCTAAGTATAGTGCAATGTGAGGGTCACAAAAAACGATGTTCATTTTGATGATGGCAGCTTTTTGGACTTTAACAAGATAATGCAACGAACATGCAAAATATTCAAGAGTACTCTAAATATTGGTGCATTTTGCTCAACCAAAAGTTCATGAATGATTCTTGACATGAGTAAATATTTTATTTTATTGATTTTATTTTTTCATTTGTTCACTCCATAATATTTATAATGTGGTATCATAGTTTTGCATAATGAAAAATATGACAATTAATCTTATACTCAAACAATTCCAAACAATTGGAATCAAAATATTGAATTATACATGTGAATCGATTTGATGAGATAAGTGTAGCATACAAGACAAAGGTAAAGCGAAGCATACACTATGGCATGGTGGTCTGCCATTCTCGAGCAATCTAAGTTTGATTTCCAAAACAGGAATAGTGTAACATGATTACAGTGATGGTTTCATTTAGTTTGAAGGAGAGAAAGTGCATCAAGACGAGCAAAGCATAGGAGTGAGAGTTTGGTGAAGAATAGAGCATTTCACCCTTTTCATGGGATCAAACTATCAATTCCTAGTTGGAAGAGATTTGGCAAGTCATTGTAGAAGAAACAATGACATAGATAAATGAATTACAAAAATGTGTTAAAAAATGAAGGTTTTTTTATTATCTTGGACCATTGTTGTATCCCTCATTTTAAGGATCGAATTATTTTGATTTCTTTATAATAAGTAAATGATATTTTAACAATAAAAGGCAAATGAATGGTATTGATGAGTGTTGCATTAAATGATTGAAAATAGATAGCTTAAATTAACTATGAGTGTTCTCGATATTTGGATGTGTGGGTATTTCTATCTAGGATTTGGAAGGTTTTTTTTCTAGGAAAAGAAAAAACTTATATTCATATAATAAAGAGTATACATATTACAGTCCTCTTAGGGACTATCGGTTCCATATCAAGAAACAAAAAGTTTCTCTCCAACATTTCTATCTTATCTATTCCATACATGCCCTTTACATTCCAATTTTTCTAATAACAATTAGTTTTGTCCATAAAAAACATTGAGAAAAAAAAAATGTGACTAAACAACCCCCTTAACAAAGGTCTTTGAGACCCCTACAATAAAAAATTGTTTTTCATCACATAAATGACCCTCAAAAAATTCTTGCACAATGAAGGAACCAAGGTCTAGTTCTAGAGAATCCTTTGATAAACCATCAACAACCTCATTTAGTTCCCTATAAATGTGTGAAAAGGAGGACCATTCAAACTCATTCATGGAGTTGCAACTAGGAGTTGGAAGGTTGAAAAGCACTCCTCTTCGAACCTATGAAGAGATATACACTTAATTTTTTTAGGTTGATAATCACTTGTGATTTTCTTGGAAGGAGAAATATCGTATAATTTGGTATTAAGTATTGCATAATGAAAACTAGGCAATCAATCTTACACTGTGATTCCAAACAATTGAAATCAAAAAGTTGAATTATATATGTGAAACCATTGGATGAGATAAACATAGTATATAAAATGGAGGTAAAAGGAAGCATACACTATGACATGGTCAACTGCCATTCCCGAGCAATACAAGTTTGATTTCCAAACCAATAGTAGTGTAGCGTGATCACATTGATGGTTGCATTTAGTTTGAAGGAGTGAAAATGATCGATATGAGCAAAGCGTAGGAGTGAGATTTTGGTGAAGAAGAGAGAAATCAAAATATTGAATTATACATATGAATCCATTGTATGAGATAAGCATAGTATGCAAAATGGAGGTAGAATGAAGCATACACTATGACACGGTGGAATGGAATTCTCAAGTAATATAAGTTTGATTTCCAAAGGAGTAGTGTAACATGATCATAGTGAGGTTGCATTTAGTTTGAAGGACTGAAAGTGCATCAAGATGACCAAAGTATAAGAGTGGATTTTGGTGAAGAAGAGAGCATTTTTCCTTTTTCATGAGATCAAACCATCAATTCCTAGTCGGAAGAGATCTAGAAAGTTGTTGGCCCTTGACCAGGTTTTGTGGAAACGTTGGTCATGTTTGACCAATTTTGGGGACTTCAACAGGCTGGTCGAAGACGGAGCATTAGGAGAAGTGGATATTGTGGGATCTCACCCCCTTTTGCAGGCTTTTTGGGTTTAGGGTTTATGTAACAGGTATGGGATGTCGGCCCATGGGTCTTACCCATGCTTAGGCCCCTTTTGTAATGTATAAATAGATATCTAGGAGATGTAAGAAACACACTAGATCTAAGAGGTATGTGGTGCTAAGTGTTGTATTGTGCTAAGTGCAAGTGATGTAAGCGGTTGGATCTACGTGATTGAGTTAGATATGTGCATATTGTGTATTGAGAACTTGCAGGGCTAAGTGTAAGTGATTGTGAGAAAGGCTTTGTGTTGTGCCAAGATCGGGGAAGGAGGATTTGGCGAAGTGCGTGTGGATATCCTGTCCTATGTTGAGTTGGTTTTGATGCTATGTGCATGTAAGGAGATTGAAATAATATAATAAAGAAGACGAAGAGTTGGTGGACATAGCCTCACGCTAGGGGTGAACCACGTATATCCTATGTTATGGTTTCTTTGTGTGATTGATGTGATTTATGCTTAGTGTTGTCATATTTATGTATGTTAGATGCATCTGATATAGTTAGTGTTTAGTAATGTGAATGAATGCTAGATCTTCTCTATTTCTATGTGCTAAGTGCTTCGGTGTGTTAGATCTTGTTGAATACTACGTTCTTTTGTAATTAGGGTTTTACCTGCAATGTGAATAAGGGTTAAATGCTAATGAATGTTAACTTCTAAGTGTTATGTTAAGTACTGTGATCACAGATATGTGTCCCATCTAGGTTGAAGACACTTGAGTCCTACAACCCCCCCTGCCTCTACCTCGGGTGAGACTTCATCTGCTTCGCAGGTGTTGCCGAAAGGGCCGGTAGTTAGGGTTTTGTTGGTGTGTTGTTGTAGCGTTGAACCCTGGTGTTAGGCAGAAATATTGTCGTTTAATTTCGTTGTAGTATTTTCCCAACCATTTAATTTTTCAATCCGAGGTTCGTAGGCTTACGAAGCACATGCACTATATATGCAGGAAAGAAGTAGAAGTAATCTAATCTAAATTGCTAAAATGAAACTAATCTAGGAAAGCAGGAAACATTAATCTAGGAAAGCAGGAAATTGCATAACGGAAAAGCAATACAACATGTGAAGAGTTAACAACAAATAACATATGTGAGCTCACACAATAAAGCTATCTTGAATTACATAACAACAATCAAATGACAATCATGAAAGAATAACAATGAAAGAATATGAATCAAAGCTAAGAATCCTTTTCTCTTTTTAATTCTAATGACTACTCTAATTCTAATTACATCCTCATTGAATTCTCATGAAGAGAGAGCACTCTCTTTTATACATGAGAGCCTTGAAGATAAGATAACCATCTCATTATTACAGATCCACTATTCTCTCAACCTATTTCCCATTATTACAAAATATAATCCCTTTAAATCCTCACATATCTCTCATATATCTTAGATAAGATATTCCAACCAAATCTCCATGATCTTCTCCTTGGAACGGGATTGAATTATCTCCTCAAATATTGAAATGGTGGAGGAAGTATTCGAGAAGTCCTTTGAATTAATCCTTCGCATATTCCTATACATTACAAAGCTCACACATATTTGAGATATATATGAAAACATGTTGATTTTCTAACATTTAATCACAAATTCCTTTTAAATACTAAAATGAATAAAGTGGAGAACAATAAGGTGAAACCCAAGTATATTTA
>ML813772.1:50048-61276 GCA_009831015.1 Picea engelmannii | reverse complement strand
GAAGTGCAAACAACAACCTGTACATCAAGGTAAGTGAAGGTAATATTTTATTAATTGAAGTTTATGTTGGTGATATTATTTTTGGTAGTGATGATGACAGGTTAAGCCATAAATTTTAAAAAAATATGCAGAATGAATTTGAAATGTCATTACTTGGAGAACTATCCTTCTTTTTGGGACTTCAGATACGTCAAAACAACCATGGAATCTTTATTTCTCAAACCAAGTATATCAGAGAAATGCTAAAGAGGTTCGGAATGGAAGATTGCAAACCAGTTGCAAGTTGAGCAAAGATGATGATTCAAAGTCTACAGATCAGAGGCAATACATGTCAATGATTGGCATCCTACTATATGTGACAACATCCAGACCAGATGTAATGCAGGCAGTTGGATAGGTGGCATGATTTCAAGAAGCACCAAAGGAGTCACATGTGTTAGCAGTGAAGAGGATTTTTAGATATCTCAAAGGAACATAAGAGTTTGGATTATGGTATCCAAAAGGAAAGGATCTATCACTTATTACCTGCACAGATGCAGATTGGGTAGGTTGTATTGATGAATGACAAAGCATCAGTGGAACAACGTTCTACTTGGGTGAGTTTTGAGTATCATGGCTAAGCAATAAACAATCATCAATATCTTTATCTATAGCCGAGGCAGAGTATATTGCAACAACATCATGTTGTACATAAGTTCTTTGGATGAAATAAAATCTGACAGATATACAGGTTGAGTATGATGAGCCCATTCCAATCTATTGTGTAGGTTGAGCACAGATGCAGATTGGGTAGGTCGTATTGATGACCGACGAAGCACCAGTGGAGCAACGTTCTACTTGGGTGAGTGTTTAGTATCATGGCTAAGCAATAAACAATCATCAGTATCTTTATCTACAGCCGAGGCAGAGTATATTGCAACAACATCATGTTGTACATAAGTTCTTTGGATGAAATAAAATCTGACAGATATACAGGTTGATTATGATGAGCCCATTCCAATCTATTGTGATAATACAAGCACCATCAATATCTTGAAGAACCCAGTGATGCATACCAAGATGAAGCACATTCCAATAAAGTATCACTTTCTACGGGAGAAGGTTGCAGAAAAGAACATCAGAGTTGAGTATGTGGGTACAAAAGAACAAGTGGAAGACATCTTCACAAAACCACTTCCACAAGAATCCTTTGAATATCTTTGCCAGAGACTTGGAGTTATTTCTACTCCAAAATGAATTCTTATCTTATATGTCTTAGATTTACATGAGGAAGCACCATAAGAGGACAGTTCAGTGAGGGGGAGAAACCTTGTATGGAAAGATACCTTTTCCATTGATGACAAATGGGGAGAGATTTATTAGATGCAGAGGACAGAGGCATGGTTCCAGGGGGAGAATGAGTGATATGATTTCAGTATTGCATCATAGTGTTGCCATCAATGCCAAAGGGGGAGATTGTTGATAAGGTTGGTTGTCATTGATGTCAACCCTTGAAGAAAGCCCAATATCAAAAAGGTTGGGTAATGGACCCAAGATTATTTGATGTAAAGATGACTCATTATTGTCTTGTCATGTTTGATAATAAGTAGAAATGGATGATCTCCAAAGTGGTCCCCTTATGGTGAAATCCCTCACGGGAAGACACTTTGCAGATTGAGTTATCCTAGAAGTATGGTTAGAGAACCCATGATTATTTGTGGAATAATGAGATGAACGCTAGTGAATTTGTTAGTGAAACTATCCTATATGGATAGTTCTTGTCATTCCATTTCCGGTGGTATGTGGAATGCCACATAAATCCTCACGGTTAGATGGTTATTGCCATGAGAAGTTGGAGAACCCAGGTTTGGGTAATGGACCCAAGTTTGTTTGATGGATAACGATATGAGTTTTGATATATTTTTAGGTAATACTATTCTATATGGATAGTACATGTCATTCCATTTATGGTGGTATCTATAATGTCACATAACTCCTCAAGGCTTGAGAGTTATGGCCTTACGAAGTTGGAGGACCCTTATATGTCATCTAGAAGCCCTAAAAGGTCAAAGTAGTCAAAGTGGTTTAAGAGATTTTAAAAGGTAAATAATAAAGTGAAGTGATGAGTGTACTATAATTCAAAGTGAATACAAAATAAATTAATTCAATAATAAATTTAATGGAGAAATTAGAAGTAGGTTAACCCTAAAATAAGGAAAGTGGGCAAAGTGACCTAGAAGATGTTTTTAAGGAAGCTATTTGGAGAGTATAAATAAGAGGCAAGGCTCTCTCATTTAAGAAACACTTGATCATATTGAATACCTATAGGTTTCTGAGGTAACCAAAGGATATATAAGCCAAATTTCTGAGGAAAGTGAAGAAAAGAAGGCCAGAATTCAAGGAAGGATAAATTCTTTTGATGATGTTTTCTAAGGTATATTTATTTCAGGTCATCTCACCATTTTCACAATAATTTTTTTTCTAGAATGATTCAGACCATGAAATTTATATTCCATTGAGGAAACATATCGAAGTATATGTGGTAAAAAATTCAGCTTGTGTATCATTGTATTTTTGGAGTTACACTCCGTGGAAAATAGGGTTTGTGGCTAGTCCTGAAACTAGTCAAAAACATGTGTTTCGGGTAAAAACGTCATAACATATTCATAAAATATCCAAATTCAGTAATAATAAATGTGTTGGTTAGAGTATAGTCTATAGTATGTCATGTAACAATTTCAGATCAATTCAACAAATATTCTGTGTGGGGCACACTCTACAAGGTCTCTCTCTAGAATAATCCAGAATTCAGCAAGGTGTGCCATTTTTGCCATAACTTCTTTTATGAGAGGTTACAAGTAGTGACACCTAGAGGAATTGCATAAAAAACACTGAAGAACATTGTGTATCAGTTTTATATCTTTATTCAGTATAGGTTCAAAGTTATGACTATTTCAAGTTAGGGTTGTTGACTAATCCAAAACTAGTCTTGTGAGACTAAAGAAACGTTTGATGAAAATGCTAGTCTCTTGTTGTTAAAGTTAAGGAAGGTTTGAAAGTATGTGATCATATACACCAGGTCTATTACAGAGTTACAAAGTATATTTGTATGATGAAATTAATGAGGGCTTTTGGTTGAGATACAAGTTGGGTACATGGTTGAGACAAGTAGTTGATAAGTTGACACATACATGAGGTGTATAGTTGATGATGTTGGTACATATTGATGAGTCATAGTTGATGAGTACTTGACACATGATTGGTACATACTTGGTACATGGGTGGTTGCACTTGTTTATGGTACAGGTTGATTACAAATTGTTTGGTACAAGTTTGTGCATGGTTGATGCACTTGTTTATGGTACAGGTTGATTACAGATTGAGGTACATGAAAAGGATTATTGGGGGATGGAAAGCTTATTATGGGCTTGAAAACAATTGTAAATCAACTGAACTTTGGATTTGGGATAAGAAGAAACTCCTCTTTGGGACTCTTGTTACACCTGTTATTCTTTATGGATGTGAAGTCTGGGGCTGTAGTATCTCTCGTGAATCCTGGAGAAAGATAGAGCAAATAAAAAATAATTTTATAACCTATAATCTCAAAATTCAAGGAAATATGCCCTATCCCATACTCCTCGTAGAAACAAGCCTCTCCCCCATTGAGAGCATAGATATGACTAGATACCTAATGTATAAGAACAAGTTAAACAACATGGAAGACAAGAGGCTACCTAAAATTGCTTCCAAATCAATTCATAACCACCATCGACTCAAGCGAGGATGGAATAAAGACGCTCGGTCTTGGATAAACTATTGGGGAATCATGGAAGGAACCATTTTGCAGAATAAAGATACTATTAAAAAAAATGTAAAATCAAAATTTAAGGAAAAAATGTGGTGTGATAAAGAGTTAGAGGAAACAAGAAAATTAAGGTATTATAAAGATGTAATCAACCCTAATATATAAGATCAAAATTATCTATCTGTTTTTCCAAGTGTAAAGAAAAAAAAAGCATTGCTAAGATAAGAACAAATTCTCATGAGCTCCATAGTGAAACTGGGCATTGGTCAATTCCTAAAATGCCATGGGATGAAAGAGTGTGTCACCTCTATGACACTAAGAAGGTTGAATATGAAAAGCACTTTCTCTTAGATTGTCCAGCCTACACCCATATTAGATCTCATTTTCAAAATATTGATCACACTACCAACCTTCCTAACCTCTTAACTCAACAAAAGTATGGTGATCTTGGAAAGCTTCTCTTAACGCTTTTCGAGCACATAAACAAAATTCTAAAGAATCACAAGTAATCACTTACCCTCTTAAGGTCTGATAGACCAATTAGGTCTTAGTGGACTCTAATCATCATCATCATCATCATCATCACACACACACACACACACACACACACACACACACACACACACAGAATCCAAACAAACTGATTATATATTTCCTTTAATTGATATGATAGTGGAAGGAGAGAATATTTTGTGATTGGAGACTTCCTTTCATCCAATTAAAGACCATATATGAATCACCCATGACCTTAAGCTTATCAACCCCTCTGTCCAAAGCTGATTTAAGTAAGTAGAATAAGGCCTTGAATTCCCCTTGATTTTTTGTTCCTCTTCCTACATTACCTTTGACTTGAATTCCATGTGTCTTTGCAAGATATTGAATGAAGCCAATCCCACAAATAGAATTTGGGCCTTGACAAGCCCCATCAAAATATCCTCATGATAAATATTTGTCCACTTGTATCTTTGATAGATTTCTCTGTTGTTTAACCTTTGGAATAACCTTACAATATGCAAGTAAAGCATCAACTTGGGAAACTACTTGAAATGTAGACATAATCTTTTTTTCAAACAAAATAGAGTTTCTAGCCATCCATATTCCCCATAGAACCAAAAAATGGATTGACCTAAAACACTTTAAATCATGCTAAATAAACCAAACATTAAGACATGTATCTATCGATTCACATTTCCAAAGGTTTTGGATACCCAGAAGCTCCCCAATTTCAACCTATATTTTTTGAAAAAAAATATAATGCAAGAGCAAGCCTGAAGTGTTTTCCTCACTGCACATGCAAACTAAACATATGCTTGGACCTGCTCTATTCCTTTTCTAGAGGGATTCCCATGTTAAAACACTATTTTTCAATATGAACCACATAAACAACTTACACTTGGGAGGGGCCTTAAATTTCCAAATATTCTTCCACCACCATTTGTTATCACCTCATCCTGGTCCAAAAAGAGATGAGTATACAAGACTGGGGGTATAATTTCCCCTACTCCATTTAAAGCCCATATTAATTCATATGAGAAATTTTCAATCTTATATGTGTCTTCTTCAATTTTGCTAAAAGGTAATCCCACATTTAAGCCAAATTTCCTCCTAGACCAAGATTAACTCCCTTTCTACATCCTTAAGATCACAAGGATGTGTCATTTGGGATATTAATGAAATTAAGTGTACATATGCCAATTACCTGTAGGTGTTGTATGATTTCATTAGGGAGTAATATGTCTCTACCACACCCAATTATTTCATTTTCCTCTACTCTTATTTGTGATCCATTTACCACTCTCCATGCCAAATAAGAGCCCATGATTAGGAAGGCTAGTGTCATTGCCTTCCATTGGTTGGATACATTAACTATACTTTTCCTTTCATTTCTAATCCATTCGAAGAGAGTCCTTGGAGAAATGTATTTCTATATAAGAATAATTTTCCATAGGTTATCCTCTATGATGACATTCCAGAATGATTTTGATGCATGATATTTACCAAACAAATGAATGTTATTCAGCCCCCAATCCCTTAGGGATTTGGAGAAGAAATACTGTGCCACTTAACCAGATGATTCCCTTTGTACTCACTACTCCCTTTCCATTGAAAATTAAAACAAAAATTTCTGATTTTTTTCAAGAATACCTTTGGGTACATGAGCTAGTGTATGCCAATATATTGGAATAAATTCCAACATTGAATTTATTAAAACCAATATACCTCCCCTAGAGAACCACTTGTTGCACCAAAATGAAATGCGTTTTTCAATTTTAGATAACATCCAGTACCAATCTACCTTTCCATAGAAATTTGGATTAATAGTAAAGCCCAAATATTTAATTCCTTCTAACATGTCTAAGTGTTGAACAAGAAAACATCCTTCAATACCCAAATCTTGAATACACTCATGTTGAACTGAAACATTGTTTTATAGTCTTAATATCAACCTCACAAGGATATGAATCCCCCTACGTTTTTATAGATGTGGTACTCCTATTTTTCTTTAAAGTTATATATAAAAATATAAAAAAAATCCTGAGTAGCACTAGACTTATTGAAAAACAAATATTCACATTCATCTGAGATTGGGACCAGGTATTGTCCAAAAATATTATATACAATATGTTACATAATTTATAAACCAAATTAGTATGATAAATAAAAGGCTGACATTTCCATTACAACATTCATCAAGACAGTAAACAATATCCATAGAAAGGAGACAAGAAATAAGGACCACACATGATAGAGAACTTTAAATGATCACTTCGTTAAATACCAAAAAGATTGTGATGAATACACAATTGAAATATCAAGCTTTTAATCAAAGTATTTGAGAATAGAGTAATGTAATATCCCAAAATAGTTCTCTCGAAGTCTAAAAAAACTAATATAAGTCTTTAAATACAAAATAAATGTCTTTAACAAAACGATTTGCATTCACCCTTCAAAGAGTACTGGGATGGGGCTCCTGTGGGCCATAAAATGAAAAGACCTGGAAGACAAGAGAAAGACAATCAAGGATAAACCTGGTTTTCACATATAACTGAGAAATAGAAGGCGATATGAAAAATGATTGTGGAAGAAAATAAACTTAAAAGGGAGGAGCAAATTTGCTACTTGACTTGCTATGATGGAAAGTTTCTGTAACCTGTTACTAGCTTGGAGGTGTCTCTTTTGTAGATGCTTGTTGTGTTTGAGGTGGAATAACTGTTGCAATTGTTTCTTGATTTTCTGGATCAATGATTCTAATTAATGCTTTCCTTAACCACTCTTCAATATATTCCTTCAAGGGAGCTATTGTGATCTCATCCACTTCATCATTTCTATTAATATACCAAACTAACCATCTTTCAAATTCTTCATTGGAAAACTCTATTGTTTCGGTAAATTCATTTGCCTTGAGTTGATCTATTAATCTTTATTTTTATAATATCATTGTATCCATTAATAAATTAGGACCATCAAGTTATTTTGTAAGATAAACAAGTTTAAAGAATAAATCACTTCTTTTATTTTTTTAAACATCTAACTCACTTATCATTTCTCTCAATTTTTTTATTCTCCTCAACCAAAATGCATTGATATGTTTCATTTGAGTAGTCGAAAGAAGTTTCTGCTCTTTTTTGTGGGCATCGCTTAAGTTCAAAACTTTGGCCGAGAATGTACTCACATCCTCCTTGTAAAATCCTTCATCTTTCTCCAGATCTCTCTGCAGATGTTCCTTGAAATGAATAATTCTTGATGCAAAATTGGCAGTACTTTGAGAAAGACCCAAAATTTACTGAATTAGGTCTATTATTTTTTGTATTGTATCCCTAACATACTTTCTTATTTCTTGCAATAAACTTTATGAACCTTTACATTTACTGCTACTTTCCTGAATGTTTTCTAACATAAATTTTGGTTGAATTGTATTCAGGGGCTGTGGAAATAAAGGTTCTAGCATTAAGGTTGCTTCTAATTCTTTTATCTTTTGTTTCAATTATGAATTTTCCCTTTCCATAGTATCAATAAATTGCTTCAAAGAATCTCCATTTGTGTCGTGTAATTGTACAATTTTCGACGGTGTAACCCCATCAAAATCAATCACTGATTTTCACTTTTCTAATGACTTATTGTTTCTTATATTTACTTTTTTCAGTGACAATTTTTGGGATTCTCAATTGTAGGCCACATGGTGCAAAGTAACATATTCTTCCTTGGAAATTTTTGGTTCCTGGGTAATTAGGGCTTCAACAATTTCAATGGTTTTCAGTAGTCTTTGTGTAGACAAACTAGGTTCTTCAATGAGCTCATCAACATCCATTGCTAGTGGGATTTCTTGGCCGGTTTTAGGTATGCTCAATCCTGTTGTTGGTGTATTTATTTTTCTTTTAACATAGGTATACATAGTATGTGATTTCTCAATATTAGCCAATTAAATCCATATGTGTCGTGAACTTGTTATCCGGGTCAAAACCCTTAACAAATTTGGCTTATTTTAAGCCAAGTTGGTTAATATGGCTTGCAAGTTCATTGAGGTGGGTTATATGATTTACAATGAATTCTCCAATCTTTCGTGGTAGGGGTATTGACTGCTTTTTTATTCTTTCGTTGAAAAAATGGGCCCAGGTTTTATACTATCTGCACATTTCTTCAGCAAAAAGTTTATCTGATACATAAAATAGGAGAAGAAAATGATTTTCTTCACCCTGAAAAACCTGGTAATAGTAAATTCCTCAGAAGTCTCATAAAATCCTTTCCCGGAGAGAAAGGTGGCAACTTCAAGAGATAATATTGACGTAATAAGGATAAAGATCAATTTTTTGAACTTTGAAATGAAATCATTGTGAACCAAGTAAAAGTTATATTGAGCTTTGTGTCTATAGAGGGTTGAATACTATGCATAAACTGGTTCGATCTTGAAATCAACATTCCTTTCCCTCTACAAGTCTTCAAATACATGACCCTAAGCAATGAAAAATATGAGGTAAGAGGTTATATAGAATTTTTGAGTCTTTTCCAAATTACTCAGTTGAAAAGAAACTTCACTCAAAATAAGGTGGGCCTATGTTCTATAATGGCTTTCTCATGCAAAGTAAAATGCAGGACACATATTATATTTCTTGGTACATATGTAGTAGATTATAGACCAATAATATGAGCAAATAACCATGCAAACTCTCTGTATGGTTATTTTAATGAAGTTACCTCAATCTTGGAAATACCAGGGTTGTTGTCTGAGTCGACCAAGTAATTGATTAGAAACCTCTCCCCTCTTCTATGTTGTTTCAAATATTCACTAGCCTCTTCGTTTTTAAACTGCAATGTTTATATAGGGAATCATAACATTTTGGAAAATATTGAAGGAGATAAAGAAATGGGTTGATGTCCTTGCAGTTGAATCATTCTTTTCTTAAAGTTGAACTTATCTGCACACCATTGAACAACTTCTTTGAAATCTATTACTTTTGGAATGTAACCCGCTAATACTTTGCTTGAAGTCCAAATTAAGTTCATCTTTTTCTCGGTCGGAGAAAGAGCCTTGTAGTAATTATATGCCCTCAACCACTGAAACTGTTGATCCTCATGCCCAAGTGTATTTAGTGTGTTTTCGTAATACAACTCCTTTTTATTACTTGACATCCTTTTCTCTTCTTTTGGCTTTGGAAGTAGGTGGCAATACTGTCGATATTTATAGCTTGGCATATTATTTTTTACTTAAATTCACCACATATTGTCTTGATAGTTCAATCAATGTAAATCTTGCTTTAATGTTGTTGACTTGCATGAGATTTGAATTTATTGCAAGGTATACAAGTGTTTCACTAATTCAATAATGATATTATGCTTACACAAGTAGCAGTTTATATGGCAAGGATCATAAATGTGATGGGAAGTGGCGATATGATGCGATGGTAGATGAAAATGGTAAGTATGAGAGTGTAATATGAGGGTTGGGAAGTGAAAAATGTAGTATGTGGGACTGTGAACCTGCAGACCCAAGGATATGGAGAAATGTAAGGAGGCTTGCACGAAAACAAGAAATGTGATTAAGTATGGGATATGGTCATTTTGAGTTTTGTGGAGGTAGGGCGTGCATTTTGGAGAATATGAGAATGTGGGTTGGTGGGTACGCGGACCTAGAGACTCAAGAAAAAGTTAACAGATGGTATGTGGTCCCATATCTGTATTTCACGAAAAATGGTTAAGTGTTGGAAAATAAAAAATGTGTGATTTGGGGAATGTGAAAGTAAGAGGTGCATTTTGGAGGACGTGTGATTATGGACTTTGGACCTGCTGACTCAAAGATGTACATGACCTAGACTTGTTCTACCCCCACCCCACATTACTTGAATTTGGTTGAGTGTTGAGAAAAATCGGCAAAGGAGGAAAATACTAAGGAAGAAAAGATAAAGAAAGACAAGGGGAAGAATCTTATGAATAGTTAAAAGAAAGAAAAAATTTATCATGAATTTGGATCAACACCTCCAAGCTAACTGTATAAACTACAGACTTATTTTCATTTATTTCCATGTTTGTAGCCTTGTTGTAAAGCTGTAAAATGTTCTTGAAACATTGACCCTCCCTTTCTGATCCAAAAAATAATAGTAGAACATTATCTATGAACAAGAAGTGTGTGAGTGTCGTAGATCATATTCTCACACCTTTGATTCTCCTCATTCTTCTAGCTTCACTAATGGCTCTACTTAGTCCCTTTGCTACCAAAAGAAAGAGATAGGGTGAGAGTGGGCAACCCCATCTAAGCCCCATTGAATACTTAAATAAAATTGATGTTGATCCATTAATAAACACTAACAAAGTTACCAACATAACGAGAACTCTCTAGAGTTCTTGTTTTTTAGAGGTCACATTTTTTACCCCCATTTCAAAAAATGGTGCTACTAGTAGCACCCATTTTTTGCAAGGTGGTTAAAATTGTGACTTACCAACCTAACAAGAACTCTCTGGAGTTCTCATTTTTTTAGAGGTCACATTTAATGGTTGTTTCTACCTCCATTTTGAAAACTGGTGCTACTAGTTGCACTGTTTTTTTTACAGGGTTAAAATTATGACCTTGTACAACCATGACTTGGAATGTTGTAAACAAAAATGCTTGAAGTCAAACCCAAAATTGAAAAGTGATGCTATCAGTAGCACCCTTATTTTCCAGAGCTAAAATTACAACTTGTTTAAAACCATAGGCTTAACCAATGGTCCCATTCCAACGCAAATCTTAAAATCAATGCTGAAATTAAAAAGCGGTGCCACAAGTAACACCCTTTTGTTCTATGGGACATTAAAATTACAACTAATTTGAAACCATAGCCTTAACAACAAATACTATTACAACCAAAATCTTAAAATCAACCCCTAAATTGAAAAGAGGTGTTAGCACTATATACTTATTTTTTTTGTAAACTTAAAATTGTAACATTTTAAAACCATCACATAAGAAACT
>ML813772.1:30994-43235 GCA_009831015.1 Picea engelmannii | reverse complement strand
ATGTCGCTCGGAGTCTTTGATACCCAGCTTGGTGTGCAAGGTATGGAAGGTATTGGTGAACTCTGAAACTGCTTGGCCCCTCTCTTGTCGCAGTGTGGTCCATCTCATGTACTGGTCCTCATAGTTGCCAACAGGGTAATACTGTTCTTTTACCTTATTCACAAAAAAATCCCAAGTGGGATCGACCCCATATATTCCAGAATCCTCTGTGGAAATTTTCTCCCAGTAAGTTTCCCACCATTGTTTGACATGAGGGAGAGATTTAAGGAGTGCAAAGGTGATCTTTTCTTTGTCGGAAAAATTGTGAAAAGAGAAATAACCTTCCAACAGAGTTAACCATTTTTCTAGGGCTTCTGCATCTATCTATCCTTCAAATACAGGAATATCAAAATTAACTTGTACCTTGAAAGGCGAGGTGCCTCCAAAGTGGCCGTTTGATGAAGATGCTCCTGATGCTATCGGCAGGCGTTGAAGGATGTGTGAAAAATTCTCCATCATTTCGTTCCTCTGTCGTGTGAGAGCTTCCTTAAGCAACAGATTGATAGGATCGTTTGCTCTGTCATTTTTATTTTCTTCCGTCGCCATTGAGGGTTTCTTGGGTGTGCAAGAGCGATTGTCTTCAAGAGAGACAAGCTTGAGACCCAACTTTCTATACTCGGACCTCGTCGGGGACATGCACTGAAAAAATGATCAAGAGCAACCTGCTCTGATACCACTGATCCAGATTATTTTCGGCACGAAATGAGAGTGGAGATATAATAAAGAAATGCACAAAGATATTGCAAATATTCAATAATATAACAGAAATGTATCAGATATGCAACCATAAACACAGATATACAGTAATACACGATTCCTATTAATCAGATAAATGTACATATACTGTAAAAATACAGAGTGAAAGACTCGCTAGAATGGTGGCAGCGTATCTCTGAGAAGAGATGTGACGGCCACTGGCATTCACAAGAAGATGATTAAAATGAGATTTTGAAGGCCCTTTTACAATAAAAGAGAATTTCAAAAGTCCTAAACATCCAAAAACCTAACCCTAGGAGATGAAGTGCCAAAATTCATGTGGGCCCTGTTTGGGTAAGTGAGTACATCAACTTCCCGGGGTCGTAACTTTTGCATACGATCTCCGTTTCAGGCGTGTGATAGCTCGTTGGAAAGGTATCATCAAGGAGATTCATTTTGGGGGATCAATTATGCCTTTTTATATCATTGAGAACTTATATCGTGAAAAACCTTCATTTGGGCCCTCAAAATGCCCCCGGAAGTTAAAACTTGCTAAAAATAGTAAATTGCCAAAATTGCCAAAAAGCCGTTTTGAGCCATTTGGAAAAGGTGGGTGGCCACCGATATCCATCTGGATCAGAAACAACATAATATATGAAGCCACAACACAAAAATAATACCTTTATTGATAGGAAACAATGTTCACTTGCTTCTTCGAGGGGGCAACCTCTAGTAGAGAAACGCTCTATTACAGTAATTCTCAAGACAAAACTTCTCATGCGTCCTACTCTTATTTATACTAATTCTATCTTCTAAAGAACCTTCTAGCGTAAGATATTTCTATAAGAAAAAGCTTATATTATGTCTTCTTACATTGACTTGTTCTCATTTATTAAATAGGCCTTATAAACTAATGTTGGCTTTTATTACATGGAAAATATATTATTCTACATGCATGAGGGGTTAGGGAAGTTAGGTCCCTAACATGCCCTCCCTCTTGAAAAACAACCTTGTCCTTAAGGTTTGAGATGAGAAAATTTTTGCAGAATGGTAGTAGGCTCCCAAGTGGCACCTTCTGGAGTTGTATCTTTTCATTGCATTAACACTTCCCAGATGGTGTGCTAACATAGACGACATTCACGCCAGTCCAAGACTGCTTGGGGATGTAACCAAATGGAACCTTTTTCATCCATCTAAGTGAGACAGGTTTGAGTTTGGCACTTACTTCCAATTACCTTCTTTAATCATGAGACATGAAAAACAAGATGGAGCTTAGAATCACTGGGCAAAGCTAATTGGTAGGCGACATGCCCCACCTGCTTGAGAATGAAATAAGGACCATAAAATTTGGGAGAAAGCTTTTGAAAATGGTCATCTTTGAGTGAAGTCCGCTTATAAGGTTGCAGACAAAGAAACACCTAGTCCCCTTAAAAAAATTGACGTTCAAAATGACCTTGATCGGCTTGCTGCTTCATGCAATTTTGAACCATCACCAAATTGTCTTTGAGGGTACGGAGAATGGCCTCGTGTACTATAAGATTTTTGTTAACCTTCTGAACCTTAGAGACACTTGACATGTATTAGAGAACTGATAGTGGCTTTGGTCTATATACTGCTTCAAAAGGAGTCACGCAAGTGGTTGTATGGTAAGATGTGTTCTACCACCATTCAACTAGTGGTAACCATTGAGCCCAGTGATGCTGGTGGTCAGATGAAAAACACTTTAAATATGTTTCCAAATAATTTTTAACAATTTCAGTTTTCCCATCAATCTGGGGATGATAGGCGGTGCTAAGATGTAACTGGGTTCCTTGTAGCTTGAACAATTCTTTCCAAAAATTGTTGGTGAACGTGGAATCCCTGTAAGAGACAATAGAATACGGTACACCATGAAGTTTGAAGATATTATCCATGAAAAATTGGGCCACTGTGGATGTGTTAAAGGGATGTTGCAGAGCACATAAATGAGCATATTTAGAAAGACGATCAACCACCACCATGATGACTGTCTTGTTGCCAGATTTAGGGAGGCCCACAATGAAATCCATAGAGATATCCTACCAAATAGAAGGGGGAATTAGAAGGGGTTGGAGTGTGCCAGGGGATTTGACTATTTCTCCTTTGTTTAGTTGACATACATCACATTCATCCACAAAAGGTGTGGACTTCCTATTTCATACCATCCTAGAAAAAAGAATGTTTGACCCTTTCATAGGTTTTGGTAAACCCCAAATGCCTAGCGATGGGTGAAGTATGGAGCTCATAAAACACCGTATATTTAAGTTGTGACTGTTTTCTTAGATAGAGATGACCTTTGTAGCAAAGTTCATTATTGTGCCAAGAGTACCGTGGAGAGGCTCGAGAATTTGTTTGCAATTTCTAGATTAGGCGAGATATTTGGGATCTTGCAACCATTCATGATGAGCAATTTTGATCCAATTGGGTACAATGAGGGAGATGGAAAAGAGGGACCCTTCTTCTTCATATTTTTGGGAAAGAGCATCAACAACCACATTTTCTTTTCCCTTCTTGTAAATGATCTCATAGTCATAGCCAAATAGTTCGGTGACCCATTTTTGTTGCTCCGAGGATGAAATCCTTTGTTCCAAAAAATACTTGAGGCTTATGTGATCGGTTTTAATATGGAAGTGTTGCCCCAATAGATAAGGACATCAGAGATCCACGACATGCAAAAAAGCCAACATTTCATTTTCATAGATGGATTGGCCCAAATTTCTATCTGAAAGTTGTTTGGTAGTGAAGTCCAAAGGCCAACCATCTTGCATGAGGACTACCCCAATTCCTTTTCCGGAAGCATCACATTCCAAGACAAAATTTTTGGTGAAGTCGGGAAGGGAAAGGACCAAAGTCGTGAACATAACATATTTCAAGGCCTGAAAGGATTGGTCAGCTGTTGGATTCCAAGTGAAGGCATTATTTTTAAGGAGAGTAGTGAGAGGTGCTACAATTTTTCCATAATTCTTAACAAACTTGTGATAATAACCTGTTAAACCTAGAAAGCCACACAATCTCTTAATAGTTTTGCATTGAGGCCAATCCTTCATAGCTTCAATTTTCTTAGGATCCACTCATACATCGTCCTTGCACACAATATGAACTAGGTACTCCACTTATGAGGCTCCAAAGGAAAATTTAGATTGTTTGAGGAAACGTTAGTACTTAGAGAGTAGATGGAGAACTTGATCCACATGGGTGAGATGGGATGTCCAAGTTTTACTATAGATGAGAATATCATCAAAGAATACTAGGACAGCATGATAGAGAAAAGGAAGGAAGAAATGATTCATGATACTTTGGAAGGTGGAGGGGGCATTATATAGGCCAAAGGGCATGACCAATAACTCATACTGAACCTCATGAGTTCTAAAGGAAATCTTGAGAATGTATTCTTCTTTCATACTATCTGGTGGTAGCCAGAACGAAGATCAAGTTTAGTAAAGTACCGAGCACCACTCAACTCATCCAAGAGATCATCGATGGAAATAATGGAAAAATTGTCTTTTATAGTGAGTTTATTGAGGGCATGAAAGTCACGACACATGCACCAAGTACCTTATTTCTTGAGTACCATGACCAGAGGAGAATAATATGGGCTAGGACTAGGGCAGATAACACCCACTTGGAGCATTTCTTGCATGCTTTTCTCAATTTCATTCTTTTGGGAAAAGGGATGATGATAAGGGTGAACATTGGGAGGAAGACTTTCAGGAACAAGGGGAATGGAATGATCATGAACACCATAGAAAGGGTGAAGTCCATGAGGAGTGGAAAAAACAACTTGGTGTTTGGAGATGATAGATTGGAGGTCAAGATGCACAGAAGGTGTGTCAAAATTGAATAGAGTTCGACAGTAATACCCAAATGACCTTTCTTGAGAAGATTTTCCATTCGATGGGAACTGATGATCTCAGGAGAACCTATTGCGAGTCCTTGGAATTGATAATATTGTCCCTCCCGGTTGAATTTCATGGTTAATTCCTTAAAATCCATGAGAATGGGGCCCAAAGTGCATAACCATTCAACACCTAACACAATCTCACATCCACCCATGTCGATGGAAAACATATGATATTTGAGGTGGTACTGTCCAATTTGAAGACACACATTTTCACAATGCCCACCACATTTCATGGACCCTCCATTAGCTATCATGATTTGAAAATTGTCGATGACACACATATAGCAATTGGTTTCCTAGGAAATGCAGTGGTGAATAAAATTATGGGTGCTTCCACTATCAACAAGGATGATGACTTTCCTATGCTTGATATAGTCAATGAGCTTGAGGGTTTATGGAGTAGAGAAGTCAGTGAGGGCATGCAATGAAATCAGGGGGTCAACTTTAGGTGGGTCAATGAGCTCCGTAGTAGCATCGGGAAGGGGTAGCTCTTCAACAGGGGGAACTACAACTTCTTCTTCAACAACATCCTCTAAAATGGCCATAAAATGTTTTTGTTCCTTAGAATTGTGCATGATAAAATATATTTCATCGCAATTATAACAAAGACTCTTGAGTTGGTGTTCTTCCATTTCAACCCGAGTTAATTTCTAGACCTTGAGGGGAGTGGAAAGGGGGGCATGATTTGTGGGGCGAGGGAGAGGAACACAAGAGGATTTTTTGTTCTGGGAAAAAACAACTTGCTAGGCTTCTTTGGAACATTTAGTAGCTTCCAACCAAGTCTGAGGGTGAGCCATGAGGACCTGGGCTCAGATTTCATCCTTTAGGCCACTCATAAAGCATTCTTGAAAGAACACATCTGTCATGCCCTCCGTTCTAAAGGAAAAATGATCAAAGGAAGTTATGAAGTCTTCTATTGTGCCCGACTCTTTCAACTTGGTCAAACGTCCTGAATAGTGGGTGTCATTGTCAAAACGTTCATATATCTCTACAAAAAATTAGGTCCATGCAATATCCATGGTGTGCATTTTTACGCCATTGCCACCATTTCCAATGTTCAGAATCCAAATAGACAACAATATAATGAAGTTTGGCCAACTCATTGATAATTCCATGAAGAGAGAAATAATGCTCCATTTGAGTGACCCAACGCATGGGGTAAGAGCCATCAAATTTATTGACCTCAACTTGGGGAAGACCAGGGTCACGATGAAAAGAGTTGGATTGAAAATTCATAGAATGGGAGGAATCAACACCAACTAAGTGGGATGGTTGGTCCGAGAAGAAAGGGCCCTAGGGGTAGTTCAACGACTGGCTGAAAACAGATTGAAGGGTGGAAAATTGTCCCATGAATTTGGAATCCATGGAGTCAAATTGTTGTTGGATGTGGGTCTCTAATTTTTCAAGGCGGTAATTGGTGGAAGCAATCTCAGAAGTCACTTGGTTGAGGGACTTCTTGGTCTAAGTGATGGAATATTTCAGGTCTTGGTTGCAAGTGGTGGCCATTTGGATATGAGGGGTGCGTGTAAGGGAAAGGGGTGGGTGTGACCACATAAAAGGACTTATAATTTATAGGTACCACGATGATTAGGGAGAAAAGGCGGATATAATGGGGGGGGGTGAAAAATAGGGGCGCTGAGAAGGGGGTTGGGTCCACGAAAAAAATAAAGGCTTGAAAATTAAAGGTACCACTACGAGCAGGATGAGGAGAGGAATCCAATGGGATATGTCCTAAATAAGGGTGTCGATGGGACCACTATACTCCTACGAAGTTATACTCTGATCTTAATAATACTACAGTGGCGAAATGGCCAAATTCTTAACAGGAATAAATGTGTAGAAATTTTGAAACCTGAATGTAGGAGGTAAGGTTGCACGAAAATAGATCGTGTATGTTCGTTTTCTGTTCTATTTTTGTCCCAAGGGTTAGGGTGTTGAGGGTTTCTATAGACAAGGGTTTCCCTATGCTATAGCTCTCTGATATAAATGTGGGGTTGAATAGTAGTACTCAACCCAATATCTCAGGGTACCAACTAAGGAGGATAGACCATACCCTTATCCATACTACTCGATTACCCAAGTAATAGAGAGTATCTTCCTAAGTGTTGTTCTCATTGGAACTATAGCCCTCACACGACTGATTGATGTATCTACGAAGGGATTCAAGATATCTATGTCGATCCGTATATAGGTGTTTTCTGATGTGCTACCATTCAAAAGGGTACCAACAGGGGTTACAAGGGTGGCCAACAATGCGCACTTAAGTACCACTTGTAGTTTCTCTGTGTATGCTCCCATGACTGTAGATTTATGTGCTAAATGATAGATCTCTTTAGCTTTAATACATTGGAATACGTCTCTACCCTGAAAAAAAAACCAACAATTGTTTTCCAAGGAAATTTCTCTGATACCACTTGTAAGATACCAGATCTATTATAATAGCAGAAAAACATAAATACTTCAGAAAATAACAACGGAACAACACAATATATGAAACCACAACACCAGAATAATACCTTCATTAATTAGAAACAATGTTCACTTGCCTCTTTGAGGAGGAAAACTCCAGTAGAGCATCGTTCTATTACAATAATTCTTAAGAAAAAACTTCTCATCCCTCCTACTCTTATTTATACTAATTCTATCTTCTAAAAAACCTTTTAGCAGAATATCTTTCTAGAAGAAAAAGATCCTATTAGGTCTTCTTACATTGACTTGTTCTCATTTATTAAATAGGTCTTATAAACTAATGTCGGCCTTTATTACATGGAAAATATATTATTCTACCTACATGAGGGGTTAGGGAGGTTAGGGAGGTTAGGTCCCTAATGGTATCCTTGGTCACAATCCCTCTAAACAAATTGAAATCACTTGATAGAGATATCATCCTGCTACTACATGTAGCCTTCTTATTTGATTCCACAGGAAAATTGTCTACTTCTTCTATCTTTTGAATAACAAAGAACTCAAAAAACGGATTAAGAGGCAATGTTGTTGACTTACATGAAATATTGAGATCCTCTAGTGCCTATAATATTTTTTCTTAGCCAAGGATATAATACCAATCCAATCCCACCTCCCAAGCCAATGCTTCATCTTTCCCCAACATTGATCGCGAGCCCATAACCAAGGGTATCGAAAATTCCCCAACCTATAGGTCAACCTCCACCTTGTGCCCTATCTCTTGAACATTTCCCTTGAGGACACTGATTGAGGCATGAAATTCTGACCTTTGTTCTATAACATCTTCCCTTTGTATCTGGTCCACAAGATTACCCTTCCTACCACAATTTTCAGTTTAGATCTCCTTCTTGTGCTAAACCTTTTTGAAGAGAACCTTTTCATAGTCCTTGTCCATGTGGCCATAGGCATGAAATCTTGTGCATATAAATGTGATTTTTTGATAATCAATAATCCAAGAATACTTTCGAACATCCATTACAAAATACCTTGACTCATAATGACCAACATTGAGATCTATCTTGACTAGCAATCTTGCCACATACCTAACATTACTAGTAAAAAATCTATCATCAATTAGAAGTGTCTTACCAAGAAAATTTCTAATAATTGTTAGGGATTGTACTATTTAGAGCTCCATGGGTAAGGTGGGTAACTTCACCCTGTTACACATCAAAATTTCTCACTTCGATAATGTCCCATTATCATTATCATAAGTGTCGCAAGTGTCACACTTTTTGTCACAAGTGTCGCAAACATTGTGTTTTCGTCCCACATGTGTTGTATTGCAGATGACACCATAAGAACACTTGATACACCCTCTAAGACATGTTAGAAGAGGAAAACTCATCATTTGACAAGCTTACAAATATTTTTCCTTGAAGAATGATCATCTTAAATGAATTTTTGGAGATTAGCACTCCCTTGCTCATATGCAGGGAGTGCTAGAGCTTCTTGTCCACTTACCAAGGAGCACTATATCGCTCTATTTCCAGATTTAAGGGAGCGTCGATCTATTGAGAGAATATTGGGGAGAAATCCCCCTTATCTCTAAGGACATCTAGAAAGAAACCGAGTTGGTTTGGATCGAATCTAAGTTATAGCTGGATCTAAGGAAAATACCACAACTGATGGAGTCATATCCTCAACTTATTCCAAAGATAGCTAAGGTGGTTGAGCCTCTCAAATGCTATAAAAAGAGGCATTCTCATGGTGAAAAGGATGAGAATTTGAGTGAAAAGTATTGTCATTCTGATCGTGGATCTTTCAAGAAAGGGGTTGGAAAAGGAGAACTTGGTGAGGCTGCTACATCTACATCTACAGATTGTAAGTACCTTGTTATGTTCTCATTAATATATGCTTGGTCTGTTTCCTTCAAGTTTGTGTACGATTACATAGGCTTGTCTCTCCTTGATAAATCTAGTTTAAACTAATCTTGGTATAGTAGGAAGTATGTATTGTATTTTTTGTCTATTGAATGCAGAACTCATTAAAGGGCTTGAAGATCAAGTTCATCCTGGACCGAGCAAGGACAAACTTCAGAAAAAGGTACATCATGTTTTCCTCCTCTTTTTCCTTTGACTAGTTTAGCTAAATTTAAAGGAATGCCAGTTTTCAATGTTAACATTTTTTTGTCTGGGTTTAAGGGTCTATGATCCAAGAGGACATTCACCTATCCACGGAGGAATTTTACTACAACATAAATTAGTGACTCCACTAGGGATCAAATCTTTTAGTTCTAGTTTCTTTCCTGGGTTTTGTCTTGGTTTTTTCTCGTCTTTAGATCCCACTCATTGTATTTTTATCTTATATACATTTGTTGTCAGTCCTGAAGTCACCTCACACAGATCGATGATCAAGCCTTCCTGATTTTTTTTTTTTGGGTTGATTCTTTTTTCATTCTCAGAAACCCGTGCCCTTCTCCATTTACATCTAGAGCGCTGATTTCAGTATCGACGCTCCCCTGCAGTGCTTCAGGGAGCATTGCAGTGCTCTGGTGCTGATACAACCAAAGCAACGATTTTACTCCCTTTTGAAAATTGTTGGATACCTGTGTTGGGTATGATTTTTTGGGTTTTTCTTGTGCTCAAGACTTGGTCTGTTAGCTCGTGTCTTCTATAAAGCCTACGGCTTGTTTCTTTTTAATAATTTTTTGATCTTTGTTTGGAATTTTTAACATATTTCCTTATTTTGAAATCACTCTCTCTTTAAGATTTTGAGTTCATTTTTAATACTTTCTCGTTCATCTGATCGTTTGGAAGTTGTTACAAGGAAGCTCAGAGATCTTTGTATTGTTCCATTTGATATTTGATCTTGTTATCTTTCCAAGCAAATTTCTGGAGTGATTTTGCTATTTTGGCTTTCTTTTGAAAATTTTGGATTATTTTTTTACTTCTTATTTGATTGCTGCGAGAGTGTTCTTTTTGTTTATCTGATACTTGCTTCCCATTGTCTAAAAAACTGCAATAGTGAAATCTTGTTGGCATAAGAAGCATTTAAATCAAATCAATTAATTTTCACATTCAAACAAAAAAATATCTTTTCATGATTGGTTTTTGGATATTAGAAACAATTTATGAATAATTTAGTATTGAATTGGATTATTGTTGAAAGAAATTGCATGAAATCTATGCATTCTTGTGTTTGATAGTGAATGAAAGAAAAGTATTCTCCTTCCCGTAAATAGAAGTTCATTGAAAGAAACAATTGCTTATCATTTTTATTTTTCTTCTTTGGTATTTGAGTCATAACATCATCAGTTTCACTCTCATTCACCTCTGAGTAAAGAACAACCACTAAAATAAATGCTAATTAAAATTGATCTAGAAACTTTTTCTTTTTAGATTCTTCTACCAACATTAGACTAGAATTAGCTCTTTGGATTAGGTTGTGAGTACAACTCTCTAAATCATTCAAAACAAACTTAACATCTTGCGATAGGGAGAGAAAATACAATTTTCGTATAAGCATAGCTGGATTCCCCCTCTCACACATGGGTTACACACGAGGTCGCGTTTGAGAGAGCCACAAAGATTATCCCTCTGAGGTTTAACCATTCGTAGTAATCAGATCGTATATTAGGGTTTCTTCTTAAGGTTCATTTGTCTTCATTTGGTCTCGATGCTTTGTGAATCTTGAATCCGTTTGGGGTCCTCTGGAGTTCTACCGATCCACTTGTCCTGCGTTCTCTTGAAGGATTTCGTACTTGTTATCCTGGCCATACGTTCGGACTGGACTGTCGAATGTACCTGCCCATAGGATGAATGCGAGTTGGTGTCCTTAGTAGCCATAATATTTAGTGTCTTTACACAAGATCATGGTGTAGGGAAGTCTTCGTTATGTCTGGAACATATGTTGGTCAAACTCACTCGATCTCCTTGGAGGGTAAATCCACGATTATTGTGTGGAAGCTTGCACCAAGGCGCAAGTCTGTTAAGTAGGTCGCTAATGTAACTTTTCCACCTGCTCATATCCTAGCCCCTTGTTATCAGATAAATCGGTAGGTGTGGACACTAACTGATCTCCCTAGATCCACCTAGATCTAGAACAAAATGCACCAGAACATGACACTTTCCTTAAGTTTTAGTTATTGAATTTACTTACTAAAGAGGGATAGGTGACATACCGTTTAAATGCCACTTCCTCTCGCCATCACCATCATAACTCCATTCCAACACTCATACAATGATGATCCTGCAAAAGAACACAACCAACCAAAGTGATAGTAATAGCATAAACTCAATATAAACCTATGTATGTGATCAAGGAATCATACAATAAAACACAACAAGCATTATAGGAAAGAATCATATTACTGTATCATATTAAATGTGAAAGAGAGATTAAAACCATGGAATTGATGTCGTAAGGTCCCTTCCAACTGTCCTTCGTTCCCCACACACTTCCACTCCAAGAATTCTGAGAGCACAGATCTGATACTATTCACAATCTATCTTGACAAAGGAAAAACTCAAAGACACTCCAACCAAGCTAATAATTCCAAGCCAAATCCAACTTAGCCCTTCTCCATGAGAGCTCCTCTCCTTTTATAAGATGAAGAGGATAAGGTGAGGAGGTTAGGATTATCCCACTAAATCATGAAATCGAGTAAGATCCAAACCATTCGGATGCCACCTCACCATGGAAGTTTCTCCTTCTAGAAGATTCGAGAAAACGCTCGTTTTTCCCACGTGTAAGTATTCTCGCACCCTGCCTATAGAGAATACTGCAAACTCCTCACAACCTAGCTATGATGCATCCTGTGAGAATCAGGCATTCTCACACCCTAGCTATAATGCATCCTACGAACTTCCTTTTTTATAGGGTTTTTACAAAGGAAAATGCAACTTCTTTTCTCAGGAAAAGTTCTTCTCTCTTCCTTCTTCAGGAACTCAGGCCACTGACCCCTCCAGAGGAAACATATATGTTTACATCATTAATGGTCATAGGGATGACAAAAATAATGTGTAACAGAGAGCCCCCCCAAAGTATGAAGGTAGAATAGAGTGATAGCTGAAATACTTTGTTGAGTGTGTGTAGGGAACAAGGAACAGTAAGTTGGAAACCTGCCAACAAACAAGGAAATACAATACAATAATATATCATCACTGAGGTAGGCATTCCCAT
>ML813772.1:8328-23856 GCA_009831015.1 Picea engelmannii | reverse complement strand
GTAGGCTGAGGAGTTGCCCAATGCCCGAAAAAAATGATAAAAGCCCCTCTTCTGGAGAGGCGGTCAAGAAGTACACATATTTGAGCTCAATTTTGAGCAACTGTGGTCTAATATGGAATGCCTGTTTGACATCGTCCCATTGTCCAATCAAGTACTCAAGTAATAAAACTTCTTTCTACATTTTTTGTAGTTTAAGATACTTGAGGAGGCCACAGTTTCTTAAAGCATCCCTCGCTTGAGGGTATTGCAATGCGGTGATATCATCGAGCTCATGCTCACATTATTTCCATTCAATCATGGTTCCAATACCTGTAAACTGCAAAAATAATCATTTAAAAGCTTTTAGTCAATCTTTTATAGCAAAAAATTGGGTATTTTTAGCCTAAAAAGAAATAATGTTTTTCATTCTGTGTCGATGCTCCGATAAGCTTATTCATAGGGTGCTAGCTCTCCCTAGGTACATGCACCAGGGCGCCGAAAATGCGATCGACGCTCCCCTCACCCCTTTAAGGGAGCGTCAATCTAGTTCGGTGCCTAGGGCTTCATAAGGAGCCCAGAACAATCTAAAAACTACATAAATTCCTATTTTAAACCATGAGAATTGACTAGAATGGAAAAGTTCCAACTGGGTCTGGATAGTTTCGAAAATGGTCAACCACAGCTCCAATGCTCACAACTTGAAAATCGCCTTCCAAAGGTTGAAAATACCAAAGCTAGAAGAAATTGGTGAAAATTAAATGGTAAATGAAATTTCTAACCCTATTTCACTATTACAGGGTTTATTTTTGCTAATATAAAGTTTCTTTTGGGTTTTTAAATCTTTTTTGAAGAGTCACTAATACCCTGGATGCAAAATTGTCTATATTTGCAGGCCTCGAAGAAGTATGTTTTTCGATAAACCTTGTAATAATGACGGGCACAGTATTTGTTCTTTCTCACGCTCGAAAAAAAATGACAAAGTAACCGAGTAGACTTGTATCTCCTTTTCAGACTCGTAAAGGTTACATGAAAAAGGAAACCCCTGGAGTCTCCTTTAAGCTCTTTTTAGACTCTCTAAAAATGAAAAGATTTCCGAGTGATCTTGCTTCCTTTCACACTCGTTTAAAAGGTTTTGAAATGGCATCTCTAGAGTAGCAGTTTATCTCTTTTTCGTACTTCAGAGACTAAATTTACAAAAAAGGACAACCTTGGAGTCGTCTTTAAGTTATTTTCAGACTCTCTAAACATGAAAAACCACCGATTTTTCCTTCTCAGGACTCATTAAAATCACACATTGAAGGATCCATATGGGACTGAACCCTTAATTCTTCCAGTTCATTAAACAAAGGAAGAGGGAATTACCGAAGGTGATTCATATCGGGCATGTGTTATCCTCCTCGAGCTCGTAAAAACAAAAATAGGTACTCGTCTATCTGGATGGGGAAAATTCCAGGAAGCAAGCCAAACTATCTTTTAGAATTGTCACAAGTTAAGTTTGGCTTGCTTCCTGGGCCCACCGCCCTGATCTATTACTTGACTGAGTTTGGGCTCATTTGGAGCATTCTTCCATTAGGGCTGAATTATTGAGGGCTTCCGTCTCCACTTGGAGCGTGGCACTCTCTAGTTGGAGGGTTTGACATTCAGATCTTCTTGATACTGGTATTCATTACTTATCCAGCCTTTAGAGGCTTCTTTTGTATTGATGGGATCATTTTGTAGCAGCTCATATCTATTGTTTGTATGGCCATCTGAGGTTTATGCCAGATCGGCCATCTATTGTATTGATCCTACGTTGCTTATAATAAAAGGGTCAGATCTTTGCTTGCGCTTCTATATCTTGAATGTATGATGATCTTCATGTGTTGAATGAATCTTGTATGCACTTAATAAACACCTGCTCATCAACAAACCAGTGGTAGTTAGTGATTCCAAGCCAGAATTTGGCTTGGGATCATTACAGTGGTGTCAGAGCTTCGATCCCCCCAAACCTGTGGAAGGATCAGCACATACAGAGGTATAGTGGTTCTCTCATGGGTAGAAGGACGAAACCAAGCAGTGAAACAGAGGCCGAAATGGAAGGGTCAGGGGATGACCATGAGTCTCTAGGCTTGGATCACATAGCAACAGAATTTGACAAGTTCCAACAATCCGTCAACCGTATGGAAAGCACATTGGTCCGAGACTTGGATGAGTACCATGAAACCAGCAGAAGGGGACACGCAAAACTCTTTGAAACTTTGAAGAGGGTTGATGAAAACCTGCAGATAATGAATAAGAGTCAATCCAAGCTAAATGAACTTCTAACGCAAGTGACTCATTAAGGGAGGAACCCGGATACGTATGGGAATAAGGAGGCTGGTGGATCCGGGGAAATCCATGAGGAGATCAGATATAATATGGAGAAAGTATTTAGATCCGAAGGAAGTCTGGACGGAGACACGACCCAGGGTCAGATGGGTAGCAGGGTCAATCTGGGACGATACATACCTACGTTCATAGATGATCAGCTTGGTCGACATTCAGGTAGCAGAGCTAACCCTAGACCTTATATGCCCACATTCACCGATGAGCAAGCGCAACATGAACAGGTAGAAGAATTTGTGGAACAAATTCCAAGGAGTACCAAAGAATACTACAGTTTGGATATGAAGGTCCAAAGACAGATGTCCCTAGATCAGTATTGCCAACTCAGGTTCAGAAATCAACCTAGGACAAACCACAGGGGTAGTTTTGAGTTTGAATGTAGAGCAGGGAAGATAGAAATTCCATACTTTGATGGTACGACCAAGATGATGGCACAGTCTTGGGTACAAAAGATAGATACCTATTTATAGCTCAACCCCATGAAGGAGATAGAGGCCATCAAGTTTTCCACTATGTATTTGGATGGCAAGGCTCACAATTGGTGGTGTCACGGACTCACCACACTCGGCCACAATCAGATAATGTCCTATACAGAATTCACTCAGAGGCTCATTGATAGATTTGATCAAGGAGATCCTAAGCTGCGTTTCCGGGAGCTCGCCCAAATCAAGCAAACAAGTACGGCTGAAGTATATATTGATGAATTCCAGAGGCTTGCATTTATGGTACAAGATATGTCCCCGATTAGGTTCATGTTGCTTTTGACAGAAGGATTGACGAAACCCTTGAAGGGTTGGGTAAAGGCCTTCAAACCGAAAAACCTACAGGAGGCCATTTGGAAGACAAGGGATTTGGGTCCAGTTGCTAGACCTAAATTCATACCCAGACCACCCCTTAATAGTGGAGGAAGAGATCAAAGACAACCAATGAATCAAGGAGGACGGGATCCTAAAGTTTTTGACAGGGGTCATGGCAGGACAGATGACAACACCAGGAGGGAATTGAGGAAGAAGCAACTATGCTTCACTTGCAAGGAACCATGGAACCCATCACATGAGTGTATGGGACGTGTCTAGGTACACTATATAGAGGTTACCTCAGACAATGAAGAGGAGGAAGACTATGGATAGATATAGAACATTGAGGCTGAAACTTCAGATACAATAGAAGAGGAGGTTCCAAAACTATATAGTGCGACTGGAGAGAAGGCCACCTTGGCATCTATCATCAGGGTACACAAATTCAACACCTTCAGGATGAGAGGGGTATTGCAGGGACATAGAGTTTCGGTTCTGATTGATGGAGGATCTTCCCACAATTTCGTTGATGCAACATTACTGCAGAGGAGGCACATACCTACAATAGAGTTTGAAGGATTCAAAGTGGAGGTAGTAGGTGGTAGCACTATGCCCTGTGACAGATACATCCCAGGTATGAAGCTCACCTTGGGAAGGCATGAGCTAGTTCAAGATTCTTATGTGATGGATCTTTCCGACACCAACATCATCCTAGGGGTGCAGTGGCTCAGCACTTTAGGGCCTATCACCACCAATTACAAGACCATGGAAATGTCCTTTGTAGAGGAAGGAGGACGAAAGGTTGTTCTTAGAGGCATGATAGGTAACTCTGCCCGAGTGGTCATGGCCAAGAGGATGGAAGCCATATTTATAAGGGAAGAAATTGTATACGCAGCAGAATGTAAAATCTCAACTCAAGTGGATGAGAAGGGGAAGGTGCACTACACCCCGGATATAAAAAAGATCCTAGACAAGCACCATAAGGTGTTTGGGCCGATTCCTCCAGGTGTGCCACCAGATAGGGGGTTTGAGCACATCATTGAGCTGGAAGCAGGGGCTAAACCAATTATCACCACACCCTATAGGCATCCCAAGAAATATAAAGATGAGATAGAAAAGGCCATCAAAGAGATTCTAGAGATGGGACACATCAGGCCAAGTTCAAGCTCGTTTGCTTCTTCAGTAGTCTTGGTCAAGAAGAAGGATGGAATGATGAGAATGTGCATTGACTTCTGGGATTTGAATAAAAAGATGATAAAAAACAGGTACCCTATACCCAGGATTGATGAATTACTAGATGAGCTGCATGGAGCTATCTATTTCACAAAAATTGACCTTCGTTCATGCTACCATCAAATCAAGATGAGGGAGGAGGACATCTCAAAAACAACCTTCAGGTGTCACTACGACCATTATGAGTTTTTGGTGATGCCCTTTGGGCTAACCAATGCCCTAGCCACATTTCAGTCTTGCATGAACCATGTGTTCAACAAACAACTGAGGAAACACTTGTTAGTATTCTTTGATGATTTGCTCATTTACAACAAGACATGGGAGGAACACCTTCGACATGTGGACCAAATCCTGTCAATCATAGAAGAATAGTCACTATACCCCAAGGAATCCAAGTGTGAGTGTGGGATGAAAGAGGTGCTCTACTTGGGACACATCATAGGGAAAAAAGGGGTACAGGTACACCAGGAGAAGATAACAGCCATTAGGGAATGGCCAACTCCGAAGACACTCACAGAGTTAAGGGGATTTCTGGGCCTATGCACATACTACAGGAATTTTATCAAAGGGTTTTCTCAACTGTGCACACCCTTGACTGACCTGACCAAAAAGGGGCCCTTCAAATGGAATGAAGAGGCCCAAGCCATGATGGAAAGGATGAAAGAGGTCATGAGCACCTGCCCAGTCCTAGCTCTCCCAGATTTTGGTGTACCCTTCACTTTGGAGTGTGATGCCTCAGGGGAAGGTATAGGGGCTGTGTTGATGCAGAATAGGCACCCCCTTGCCTATGAAATCCGAAAAATCAGGGGTCTTGAACTACTTTACAAAATTTACGACAAATAAATGTTGGCTATCATGCATGCACTAGCCAAATTCAGGCAATATTTGGTAGGCACAAGGTTTGTGGTCAAATCAGACCATAACAGTCTTAAATATCTATTGGAGCAAAAGGATTTGAATGAACGACAACAAAAATGGGTAAGCAAAATACAAGCCTATGACTTTGACATTGAATTCATCAAAGGGAAGAACAACGCAGTAGTAGATGCATTATCTAGGAGGCCATCCATTTTTTCCATGTCTGGTATGTCAGTTGACTGGAAGGATCACTTGATAGTGGAATGTGCAAAGGATCAGTTCTCTTTTCAACTTTTGGACAGGAAAATACAGGATAAACTTCAGAGTCATAAAGGACCTCATTTATTACGAAGGTCGAATTTTCTTAGTTCCTGGATCATCTCTCAAAGACAAGATACTACATGTCTGTCATAACTCACCAGTAGCAGGACATTAGGGAATAAGTAAGACGTACAAGAAGGTGAGAGAGAGGTTTGCATGGAAGGGCCTAAAGAAATATGTGATTAAACATGTCAAAGAATGCACTACATGCCAAGAAAACAAGGATGAGCACATGCACCCTGCAGGACTGTTGCAACCCCTGTCTATTCCAGAGCACAAATGGGAAAGTATAACCATGGATTTCATCACCGGGTTGCCCAGGGCACAGGGGAAATATTTCATTTTTGTAGTAGTAGATAGATTGACGAAATTTTCACACTTCTTCTCCATAGCCACTGACTTCAGTGCCGCACAGGTAGCTGAAGCATGGATCAGATGGATGGACTTGGGAGAATATTGTTACAACACCACCCATCATGTATCCATAGGTATGACACCATTCAGGGATTTATATAGCTATGATCCCTTTTCCTTTGTGGAGATTGCCTTTGGGGACAACAGGGCACCAATGGTACAGGATTGGGTACAACAGAGACAATACATTCTCCGGGAGTTAAAGGATCATTTACAGAGAGCCCAGAACCAGCAGAAGGTCTAGGCGGACAAACACAGAGTGGAGCGTACTTTTGAAGTGGGTGACTTGGTTTATTTAAGGCTCCAACCTTACCGACAGGCTTCAATTAAAAGAACCAGAGCATAAAAACTACAACCACATTTCTTTGGGCCTTACAGAATCAACAGAAAGATAGGGACCGTGGCTTATGAGTTAGAACTCCCACTAGGCGGTCGAATACACAACATATTTCATGTATCCTGCTTGAAGAGGGCTATCAGCCAACACGTCCACCCCATTGAGGTACTACCTCCCATGGACGAAGAAGGTCAGTTAGTGCTGGTTCCAGAAGAGATATTGGAAGTTCGAGAAAAGAGGCTCCGGAAGAGAAGCATTAAGGAGTATCTGATCAGGTGGAAAGACTTGCCCATTGAGGATGCCACATGGGAGAATGAACAGATGGTAAGAGAAGCAGGTTTGGAATTGCTTGAGGACAAGCAATTTCAAGCAGGGGAGACTATAATGTCCCCCAACTCTTGAAGAAGAGGTTTGGAAGACGTAGTGGTCTAGGTGTCCCCACTAGGCCATAGTCTCACACTGAGGGGAAAGGTCAACTAGACTAAAGTTATATTTTTTTTAAGGACTTGAGAAAGAAGTAGGTTAAAAGGAGTAAAAGATAACTTAACAAAAGAATAGAAGTTAACCCTGGAGGTTAACCTAACTCAACAGAGAATTAGAAGGAAAAGTATAAGTAAGAGGTTGGGGAGCACCTATCACTCATTCTGATTTTGGTATATTTCTTGTTAGTGCTCTTGAGCATTCAGTTTGGGGGTTTGTTGTACAAACCCTTGTGAGAAACTCAGTGGTGAAATACCCACTCACCTTGTTCCACAGCTTGGTCTCGGGGATGAAATATTCCTCCACACCATTCTATTCTCAGCATATCTCCTTCTAGAGCTTCAGAAGACAGCAGGGCCGAACTGTTGGGGAATTTCCAGCAAGGGCGCACCATACCATTGAGGAGGGTTCGATTTAGATATTCAAGAGGGCGCAACTCTCTTAGAAGATTTCGCAGTTGGAGAGGTTTTCCTTGGAAGTTGGGCTTGAAACTTCAGGAGGAGGATCCCACCGCCCTGATCTATTACTTGACCGAGTTTGGGCTCATTTGGAGCATTCTTCAATCAGGGCCGAATTATTGAGGGCTTCAGTCTCCACTTGGAGTGTGGCACTCTCTAGTTGGAGGGTTTGACATTTATATCTACTTGATACCGGTATTCATTACTTATCCAACCTTTAGAGGCTTCTTTTGTATTGACGGGAGCATTTTGTAGCAGCTCATATCTATTGTTTGTACGACCATCTGAAGTTTATGCCAGATCGACCATCTATTGTATTGATCCTATATTGATTATAATAAAAGGGTCAGATCTTTGCTTGTGCTTCTATATCTTGAATGTATGATGATCTTCATGTGTTGAATGAATCTTGTATGCACTTAATAAACACCTGCACATCAACAAACCAATGGTAGTTAGTGATTGCAAGCGATAATTTGGCTTGGGATCATTACACATGGCAACCTCTAGTGCTTCCACATGGCATGCTAGTGTTAGTAGCTGTCATGCTAACATCATTCTTCTATGTCATATGCTGACGTCAGCAGTACAAACGATGATGTGTCCCCTGTTGACTTGACCAGTTTGACCACAACTTTGACCACGAATATCTTCCAAACTGTAACTCCATATGATGAGTTGTTTGCGCCGTTAGAAATCTTGCGACGCACTCTTCATGATCATGCCATTTTCAATGAGTTCTGGGAACTTTGAATTTTTTCCCTTTCTCTGTCTGTTGAAGCCATTTTGAGCATTCTGAGTTGCCTCTGTGAGTTATGAGTTGTTGTTTTCCTTCTCTGGATCCTTTTTGGACTAGGCCTTCCCACTAAGATCATTTTGGACCACCAAAAGTTTTCATCAATCAACAGGTAAGTGAGAGAAGAGTCCCCTCACTTGGTCCTTCTCAATCCACTTTGCCTTGCTTGGATGTGTGCCTTTTAATCCTACTCGAAGATAAACAACATCACCTCTACTTGAAGTCCTTGTCCTCCTATCCATGACGATATTTTCCTATAGCTCATCCAAGTACTCAAGTGCAAACTCATCAATTGATGGCATTGAAAATTCTTCATCTTGATCCATGATCATGGGAGGCTCAAAAAGTTTCAAGTTCTCAACGTTCGCAACTAAGTAAATTTGCATATATGGTGGAATATCTAGACAAAAAACATTGATACCACTTTTATCCAAGATAGTGAAGGGTCCATAACGAATGGGCTTGAGTTTCTTGTCTTCACCCTTCAATATGTCCTTGTTGATGTGAAGCCATACCCGATATCCAACTTGGAAATGATGATCAACCATGTGTTTGTCATGGCGAGCTTTATATTGTTCTTGAATTTTCTCCAACTGTTCCTAGACTACCTAGTGTATCTACTTTATCCTCTGGATGAACTTGCGGTCCCTGTCCTCTATTCGTTCTCCATTTACATCGACACTTGTCCTGTACATATATTCCAAAAGAAACTTTTGTAGGTACCCAAAACATGTCTCAAAAGGTGAATTATGAGTGGATGAGTGTAAATATCAGTTGTATGCATGTTGTACATAGGGTAACTATTCATCCCATAACTTGGGATGCTTGTTGCAGTAGCCTCGAAGGAAAAGTACCACTGTTTAGTTTACCACCTCTATCTGTCCGTCGGTATGTGGATGGAAAGAAATGATCCTCTCCAATTTGGTGTCCATCTGATCCATATGGATATTGGTGGCCACCGACCTTTTCCAACTGGATCAAAACAATTTTCTGACAATTTTGGCAATTTACTATTTTTAGCAGTTTTAACTTCCAGGGCCATTTTGAGGGCCTAAATGAAGGATTTTAGGGATAGAGATTCTAAATGTTAACCAAAGTCATGATTGAGCCCCCAAAATTAATCTCCTCTACGATACCTTTCCAATGGGATATCACATGCCTAAAACAAAGATCGTATGCAAAAGTTACGACCCCGAGAAGTTGATGTACTAACTTGCCCAAACGGGGCCCACATGACTTTTGGCGCTTCATCTCCTAGGGTTAGGTTTTTGGATGTCTAGTGTTTTTTGCATTCTTGTTTATTGTAAAAATTCCTTCAAAGCCTCATTTTAATCTTCTTCTTGCGAATGCGTGCAACCGTCACATCTCTTCTCAGAGATAAGCCACTACCATTCCAACAAGCTTGTTTCCGCTGCATTTTACAGTTTCAACTTCTTTCGTTATTGAATAGAAAACTAGTTTTACTGTATAACTATTATTTTTTGTTAAGAACCTGTTAATAATCTGTATTCATTTCATTCTTCTCATAAAATCTGGATCAGTGGTATCAGAGGGGTCTACTCCTTGTCGTCTTATTGCATGTCCCCAACGAGGTCGGAGTACAAAGAGTTGGGTCTCGAGCTTGTTTCTCTTGAGGATAGAAGCTATCACATGCCCAAGTGACCTCTCATGGAAGGAGAAAATAAATATGATGGGACAAGAGATCCTTTCAAACTGTTGATTGAGGAATCCCTCTTGCAACAGAGGAACGAGATGATGGATAGTTTTGTGCAAATCCTTCGACGACTACCATCAAGCGACGCATCTTCTTCGAATGGAGGTGCTTCCCCCTTCAAGGTACAAATAAACTTTGATATTCCTATATTTGAAGGTTATATATATGTAGATGCTGTAGACAAGTGGTTGAATATACTAGAAGGGTATTTTTCTGTCCATAATTTTTCGAATAGAGAAAAGATTACTTTTGCGCTCCTCAAAGCCATTCCCCATGTCAAAGATTGGTGGGAAAATTTCTGTGAGCAAAAGGAAACAGAGGAACCCTCATTCTTTTCAGTCATGAACACATGGGAATCCTTCAGGGATGCTATTAAGGAACAATACTACCCTGTCGGAAGTTATGACAACCTGTATACCAAATGGACCACACTACGGCAAGAAAGAGATGAAGCAGTGCCAGATTTCACAAATATCTTCCATACCTTGCACACCAAGCCGGGTATCAAATATTTAGAGTGACATCTGGTGCTCAAATATCACGGTTCTCTACATAGATAAATCCAGACCAAAATTGAATTTTTGGACATCTCATCCTTGGGTGCGGCCTACCGATATGCCGTCAAAATCGAGTAGAAGCTCAAACAAAAGATATGGCAATTTGGGCCTAGGAAACCCTCACAAAAAAAGACAGGAAAGGGCGGCCCCAACCCACAGAACAAAGGACAGAGAAAATATGGACAGTATCAAGACAACCAGTCCAAGCCACAAGCAAAGGACACCAAAAAAACAACGAAAGATACCGGGAAGTAGTGCGACTTCCATAATAGCCCTTGACATAACACTGCTGTCTACCACTCAAAGCAGTCGCTGGTGGCTGAAGTGAAAGCCTCTAAATCAGATGTGGATTTTAAGTTTGAGCCAAAACCAATAAGGGGAAGACATATCATTGACGTGGAACCTAGTGCCACAGTTTCTACCACCAAGCTCCAGCCTGGTGAACCAGACAAGCCAGAAGAAGGAGAGCGTCTCTTCCATTCATAGATGTGGGTAAAAGGCACCCCACTGCACTTCATCATTGATAGAGGTAGCCAGAAGAACTTCATCTCAACAGAGGTCGTCAAGCGGCTATCCCTGCCAACAATGCCACACCCATAACCCTACACCATTGGATGGCTCTGCCAAGGAGGCAATCTCTGTGTCAGCCAACAGTGTCGATTGTTGTACATCATCAAGCCCTTCAAAGACAAGGTATTGTGTGATGTTGCTCCTATCAAAGTTTGTGATATTCTTTTGGGCCAACCTTATTTATGGAAACGCCATGCTGTATATGAGTCTAGGCCTCGTAGTGTTATTATTACTTTGAACAAGAAATTGTACAGGATACCCGAGGCAGTCCCACCTAGTGCTATTTCCTTAATCTTTGCTAACCAATGCAGGAAGGTCATCTCTCAAATGGGGAAGTTTGTCTTCTTCATGATTCGCTCTCAGAATAAGCAAAAGATCAGAGCCACATCCAGGGTCTCTACGATCAACCTCTCCACACAACAGAAGTAAGTAGATAAGGTCATTGAAGAATAATCAGATATCTTCTCCTCACCTACAGGGGTACCTTTGCACTGCTAGGTCAAGCACCCCATCGATCTGACCCCCGGTGCACCGCTGCCCAATGGGCCAGTATATCGCCACTCTTTGTTAGAGAATGAGGAGATCAAGTGACATATCCAAGAACTACTCCACAAGGGGCACATCCATCCTATCTCATCACCTTGTGGGAGCCCAATCGTGCTGGTACAAAAGAAATGATGCAGGAGCATCACAAGGCGTGCAAGCATAGCCAACATCGAGATAGCGCGGAGATAAGAGACAACTGGAAAAGAACCGAGCACATTTTTTAAAAATGTTTTGAAATATTAATGAAGTCATTAAGTGGAGGCATGCTTGTATTATTGTAAAAGGAACTTGAGTGATCCACTCTCGTCCATAGTATATAGGATCCTTTATGTGTCATAAATATAGGTAGATATAATTTAATGCTTAGATAAGACAGTTTTAGAGTGCAAGAGGGAAACACGATATAGACACCCTCATTGTATAGTAGAAAGATTATTATGTCAATAGAGCATAGAGCATAGAGCATAGAGAAGAGAGCAGAGTGCTGTAGTTGAAAACACCCATGTACAGAGATTTGAATTAATAGAAAGAGCTTCGATTCAAATTCATGGTGTCGTATTTGTTCTCTGTGTATGCATGTTGAATGTTATGCTCATGGATGTTTAATTTCTATTATACATTTTATTTATATGTTGTGTATATGATTTCATGCTTTGTGTTTGAAGTTTGAGAGAGAGTAAGGAATGAGTTTCAATTGTTTCTCTGCCTGAGTGAGCAAAATTCCTGCAAGGAGTGTAGTGAAGTTTGTCTGCAAGGAGTGCATTGACAGAAGTCAGAGTTCATCTCTGAAAGCTCAGGAGGGATAACAACTGTTCTCATTCTCGCATAAGTGCAAGTTGAGCACAGGAGCCGTGCAAGGTGTGCGTAGGCCGAGTAAAGTCTTAGAGTTTGTGAACTTGAGAAATTGTTGAAGGACTACTGCTGCAGGGAGTGTGCAGAGTCAAAGGACCTCAATTCTTTGAAGTAATTGAAGGATTCGCTGCAAGGAGTGCATGCGAGAGTCTTATTTAAGACTCGGAGTTGGAGAAATCTCAGAAAGGATAGGGTCTTCACAGTTGTCGAAGAAAGGCACAAAAGTTTGGTGCCTTGAGGCATTGAAAGCAGGCGTAGCAAGTTTGCGTTGTAGGCGGGTAAGTTCCGCAGAGAAATATTTGGTTAAATTCGCAGGAATTGTCCAGGAAGAAACGAACGGTCAGAATTCTTTGAGAAGAATTCACAAATTCACAAGAGCCGTCAGATCTTATAGAGAAGCAAGTACGTTACGACAAGCTTTCCTCAAGCGTAAGCTCAGAAGAAATTAGGTCCGTAGGATCCAAGTCAGCCAGAGCCGTTGGATCGCTCACAAAATCTCATTTCGGGGGTTCGTGAGTTAAAGGGTCAAAGGTTTTGCATCAAGGTTCACGAAGTCACGAAAGGAAAGTAGTGAAGTGGCGAGTGGATCAGATCCATCCATCCGGAGAGGACAGGTGGTAGAGATCTAGAGATCTCACGAACTCGGAGGTTCGTGAGGTGAGAGCCCAAAGGTTGGGTACTCTAGTTTGCGAAAGGTGAAGTCCCGAAAGGGTGAGAAGTTCTGTTTTGGGATCGTGTGGACGACGTATCGAAATTCGATAGTTCGATGCTTAGGTACATTGAGAAGTTTGGGATCTTGACACTTCGGATGTTGTGGTACAAAGGGGACAACACTTCGGGGAGCGAAGTGGCAAAGTGCGAAGTGGAGCGTAAGGAATACGTCGCAGAATCACAAGGTGGGCCCGTGGAATAGAAAGGGACACGCGTTGTTCATTGAAGGGAATCAACACCCCGTTGACTTTTCGTGTCTCGGGGGTTCATAAGATAAAGGGATGGAATTCCAACCTTTCAACTTGCAAGTGGCGAAAGGCGAGAAGCACTAGTGGGAAGCCTAGCCGACGTTCACACATGGAGGGCACTGACAAGGGAAGGATTTATACCCGTCTTGCGATCTTAGATATCACGGGATTGAAAAGGAAGAGTCGAGAGTCTCGACTCACTAACTCGCGAGAGGCAAGTTGTGACAAGCGCCTTTTAGTTTAGGTCTTGGTCATAGCCGGTGGTCACGCAGAGAAGGGGGAGCTTGCACCTAGTGCTGTTCGCACCAGGGAAGCTTCCGAAAGGACCTATGGATCAAAAGAAAGCAGATTCAAACAAGGAATTGAAAGAGCTGATTCGGCTCAAAGGGAATGAAGAATGATCCTATAAGTGGATCCTCAACCTGAGGGCTGAGTGGGTCTGCACCATCTGGTATCAAAGCTTGATTCTTGTTTGTAGATTTCAGGCAGGAAAAACGAGAAGGAATTTCATCCATGCCGCCGAGGAGAAGAGACAGGCAAACACCTGATCCACCAGAGGATAGGGAAATGCCAGAAGGAAGGGGCAGGCAGGTGCATAATCTAGAAGTGGAAAGGGATCTGCATGACATTCGCGCCAAAATCGTGGATGTGGAAATAAAACAAAGGCACACAGCTGGTATTGGATATGTCAGTGAGTTCGAAAGCGAAGATGACGCTGGACATGAAGAAGAAGAAATTTCAGTAGAAGATGCAACAAATGAACGCTTGATTAGAGCTGTTTTAAGAATGAGTGCAAGAGCCAAAATGGACATTCCAGTTTTTGAGGGAAACTTAGATGCTGAAGAGCTTCTAGACTGGATTAGAGCTCTGGAAACATATTTTGAATATTAAGATGTCAAAGAAGACAAGAAGGTCAAACATGCTGTCACGAGACTTAAAGGACATGCAACATTGTGGTGGGATGAACTGTAAGTTGACAGACGCTACCAAGGTAAGTAGAAAATCAAGAGTTGGGATAGGATGATCGCAAAGATGACGGCGAAATTCATTCCCAGGGATTACCAGATTACTCTGTTTCAAAGAATGCAAAATTTAAGACAGAAGCTGATGACAGTGAAGGAGTACACTGAAGAGTTCTACAGGCTGAACATCAGAGCAGGTCACCGTGAAAGTAATGATGAAAAGGTTTCCAGGTATATGAATGGCCTGAGATACGAAATTTAGGATGAGATGAGCATGATGACCATCCGAACGGTGGAAGATGATTATCAAATGACTCTAAAGGCGAAAGAGAAGCTGAGCCGAAAACAAGGTCAAAGAGTCTGAGGTAGAAGTCAAGCCAGGGGCAAATCAATCGTCCAAGATAGAAATCAGAAGCCTAAGGAAGAATGGAAGAAACCTCAGATTGAGAGAGGTGGAAGCTCATAGAAAGGGAAATATGCTGGACAGAGAAGGCAGTATGCTGATCATAGAGGAGAGTATGTTGATAACAACATTTTTCCTTGTACTAGAGGTAGAGGAAGAGGAAGAGGTGGAGTGATAAAATGCTTCACATACAGAAAGGTTGGACACAAGTCTTATGAATGTCCAGACAAGAAGAAAGAGGAAGGAGAGACTCACATTTCCGAAGTACAGAGGCGAAATGTTGAGGCAGAGGATGCTGAAGGCGGAAGATCGTTGATGATGCGAAAAGTTATTTTGACACTAGAGAAGGAGGTGGAGATTTTGGTCCAAAGGAATAGAATTTTTCGGATTGCTTGCAAAACCAAGGATAGGGTATGCAAGGTCATTGTGGACAGCGGTCACACAGACAATCTTGTTTCAACAGAGATGGTAGAAAAACTGGAGCTGGAGATGATTGATCATCCAAGCCCATACAGAGTTTCGTGGTTGCAAAAAGGACATCAGGTAAATGTCACTAAGCAATGTTTAGTTGAGTTTAAAATATGAGGGTATAAAGATGAAATACTCTGAGATGTTATTCCTATGGATGTTTGTCATCTATTGCTGGGTAGATCGTGGCAATATGACAGGAATGTGATTCATGATGGAAGAATGAACACATACACCCTAGATAAAATGGGAGAACTCACATGTTGCTTCCAATCAAAGATAAGGAGGTGAAACCTGAAGTAAGAAACATTGTACTTCTCATGAGTGGGAAGGAACTTCTTATAGAGGTTAAGAAGAAGGAGGAACCACAATTCATTGTGGTCAGGAAGCCAAAGATTGTTTTAACCAACACAAGGGTAGATGATTTACCAGAAGAGGTTCAGAAAATGCTGGAAGAGTT
>ML813771.1:72654-101553 GCA_009831015.1 Picea engelmannii | reverse complement strand
CACGTGAAAGATCATTTCTCTAGTTTTCAATAGTTTTGGAGTTGTAGCACACTTGAGAGTCATACACTCTTTTTTTCAAGGTTTTGTAAAGATCGATCATAGACTCCTCCCCATGTCCGTCTAACCTCAACAATCTTGACATGGTGAAAATTTGGAATAATGGGAGCCCTTGACTCCCTGAGCATTAGCTCATCTAGACATCACTGTGATTCAACATACATGGAAGAAAATAAAATGTTACCTTGACACCTGGAGTAAATTTGAGGGGTATTTCTACCCGTCAAGTAATTTTTATGACAAGTTTTTTTAACATTACTCTTAGCTTAATGTTTTATATTTATTGTTTCCCATCATTAAATATTATATATTATATGGAATGCTCTACGAAATGACTCTTTTTCAACGGTATTTTTCGGGGACATTTCTCCGAAATCCGATGAGAAATTATTAGATCCACAGATTTGAGTGATTATTTCTGTATAATTTGAGTGCCCTGGGGTTTTTCAGCATGTTGAATCCATTTATGCATTCATAAAGGGTTTTTCAGAGCATGTTGAATCCATTTCTGCATTCATAAATGAATTTTAAACAACAAAAAAATAATGATTTCATGCAAATTTATATCTCCGGATTCCGGTGAAAAAAACCATTTGGTAAAACACTTAGACAACACCATATTATATATTTTTTTGTTAATTTTTGTTGTGAATACAATTATCATGATTAATACGACTCAATTAATGGAGAGTATTCTCATCATGATTTATCTACCACTTGAACTAGGTTAATAACTATTTGAGGGTATTCGAGTAGGTGTCATTATGGTGATTTGGTCACACCTCAGTATCCTTCTAAGTTGTACTTATGGTATTATTCTACGTTTTGATTCCTTGATGATATAATATATATGCCATATAGCCCATCAGGCTAGGCCGAAGGATGGACGCCCTATTCTGAAAGACCTTGTTTTCCATTATAGGGCCCCACCTAGGTTCAAAACTCATCTTACATGCTTAACATGGTTTTTGGGTACCTGCCCAAGTTTATAAGGGTAGTCTCTCGACTCGATCCTAGGTCTCCTCAATGAAATTATATGTTTACTTTTTCACATTTACTCAATCTTAATAAGAAATTTACTGCTTACAATTCATTGCCACATTTAATTGATTAGCAAGAATTCTATTTTATCATTTTTTTCACTTTTATTTTAAGTATTCATGACTAGTTATTGGCTTCCTTCGACTACGTTTGGATGGTGTGAACATAGAATAACCATGACCAGATATCCATACAATAATTATAGCCAGATGTCCACTTCCTCTTGCCACGTTTAGATGGTGCGCACTGGTGGGATGGCCTTTATGTTTTCAACAGTTTTAGAAAGACAAAGGATTTGTCGTTTCTATTAATTGTAACATATGTAAAATGCAAGAGTTGCTCCAAGCCGTGGGAGTGAAGAAATGTTGGTTTTTGAGTGCGAGGTATTTTTGTCACCGTTCATGTAGAAATTCTCACTTTCCTAATGATTTTTATAGGTTTTATTCTGTGTGTATATATATGTAGAGAGTTCTAAAACCTTATGCATTCAGATTTACTTTCCATGTGGATAAAAATAAAATTATTTTTTGGTGCATTATAATTAATGAACTTTGCATATTTTGTGTTGCCCATGATTGACTTTGTATTGACTACTAACCCTTTCATTAAAGTTGGTCCAGCCACAGCTTTTTGGTTTTCAACAATTTGAGAAAGGGAGAGGGTTTTCTATTTCCCATGGTTGTATCCTATGTAAAATGTGAAGAGTCGCTCCTCGCCATCTCTGTAGAGCCATGGGAGTGAAGAAAAGGTTGGCTTCCGACGACACTCTCAGCGGTCGCGAACCAGAAACCCATGGGGTTGTTGCTCGCCTTCACTTCCACGATTGTTTTGTTAATGTAAGTCAAAAGAATATTGATTGAACCAGATTAATGACAGCCATTAATGGCGATGATATTGTGCAGTGGAAGTCCCACATCCCCTTAGAACATTGTATGTTATTGATTGGCACCTGACATATTTTATCCGATAAGAGATTTTGTTTTTTTAGGTTATTATTATAATAGAAAGACGGTTTAGCTTAGATATAAAATGTCGTGATTGTTCATCCATTCAAATTTAATTTCATATTACTGGGTTTGAAAAATGAGAAAAATCCTAACATAAAAAAGTCCACTGGATTTTGTATCTTAAGTTTAATTTAAGAGATTTTGGTTTTTTGGTTTATTATTATAATAGAAAGAAGGTTTAGCTTACATATAAAATGTCGTGATTATTCATCCATTCAAAGTTCATAAGAAGTCATGAATTTAATTTCATATTACTGTATTTAAAAAATCAGAAAATCCCTAACATAAAAAAAAAGTCCAGTGAAAATGTCGTGATTATTCATCCATTCAAAGTTCATAAGAAGTCATGAATTTAATTTCATATTACTGTATTTAAAAAATGAGAAAATCCCTAACATAAAAAAAAAGTCCAGTGAATTTTGTATGATATGTTTAATTTCATATTAGTGTGCTTGAAAAATGAGAAATACCGTACATAAAAAATGTCCAATAAATTTTGTTAAAAAAACCCTCATTAAAAATTTGTTTTTAAAAACCCTCATTAAAAATTTTGTTTTAAAAAACCCTCATTAAAAATAATTTTATAAATTTAGTATATTAAAAAACTCTTTTATGGGTGTAAACATTGTATACATAAAATTATACATCTTTCATAAATAATCTTACATGTTTACAAGGTTCTTTATCACTTCAATATTCCAAACTAAACTAGATTTATGATGGGTGCATACTCTTGACAAAAAAAGTCTGGGTGAGGTTAGAACAAACCCTCTCCTCCACTTGTCATTCTTCTCTAGTCATTGCACAACAATGTACACTGTGCATTCAAGCGGTAAGGTCCAATAATTTAAAGCATGTACAAAATCTTTCAATCAACAAAACACTTTGTTAAAAACAAAAAAATATGTCATTTACTCAGAGAGGCCAATATTAATGTATTTCTAATGATATGGTTGTGAAATTGATGTCTATTGACATATATCAACCACTTTTATAATGTGGTTGTGCTAGTGATATGGAGAGTTTAAAAAATCTATATATGACACCTAAACTAAAAAAGGAAGATGTTGAAAACACCTAAATTAAAAAAGGAAGATGCTGAAAAGGAATATGTGGTTGTGCTAGTGATAATAGAAGAAAGATGTTGAAAACATCAAAGTAGGTATTGAAGAGGCAGGTGAATGGCTCAACATAAAATGAAATAGAGAAAACAAATTTCATCCCCCGCAAATAGTAATTAGGAGGTGTTTTCATGATAATTCCATATTCTAGGGAAAATCTGGTGACTTCAGCCTCTACCAAAGAAGTAGAACACATCTCGGATGCGACGCGATAAGAATGAACTAGCAGTCTTTCGTTTTTTCCTCTTTCTCCAAGAGAAATAAGAATAAGCAACAAATCTGAAGAACCTTTCTATGTAAAGCCTGTTGATCGAGTTACAAAGGAAAATCTAGGAGAAAGAAATACAACTACCTCGTAGAAAGTAGGAGAACATAACAAAAAAAACTATCATTACATATGAGCCCTTGGTCAGATAGTACTTTAGACTCTCCGGATGCAGTGAAAACACTTGCTTCTCGAGGACATGAAGCTTTCTACCCATGGATCATATGCTTTGGTCTAGAACGAAACTTCTCGGGAAGGATAAATAGAAAAGTAGAAAATAATGTAGTGTTTTTTAATAAGATAATACAATTTTATTTTTAAATAAAAATTTATTACTATGATTAACATGTAAAAATGACATGGTTCGAAATTGCTCGATTTGTCATTTCAAATTTTAGTGAGCAGATCCAATTTCACCAATACTATACCACTTTTCTTAGACCTTAGTGTTAATAATAGGTTGCTTTGGATGAGAGAGATTGTTATTCACACCTTGGTTGTTCAAGTTTCCTACAAGACATTGTCATTCTCACCTCTATGTGATGTTTTCTTGGACCTTAGCATTAATATTAGGCCTTGACTTTTGTTCACACCCTGCATGATGTTGTGTCATAAGAAATAGGTAGAATAGAGTAAATAGGTGAAAATGAAGCATCGACATCCAAAAAAAAATGTCATAAGAAAGTTACATTTCCATACCAATCTTGTTACACTTTCATATCAAGTTCCTACTAATGACACTTTATAAATTGTCTCTCTTAAAAATATATATGTATATATAGCCACTTTCATATCAGTTCCTATACATGCTAACTAATGAATCTATAACAGGAGGAGGAAATTTGAAACTACAATTGGGCGGGAATTTTGAGTACCAACAATGGCAGATCTGCGACAACTAGGAGATTGGCCAAGCCTTAGACAACTTTTAGTCGAAGTGTGTTTTCGTTTTTTGGCTTTGTTGGGGTCCTATAATTATAGGCGAATCGATTCTTCGACTGTTGATTTGGCGTTTTCCCGTGATGACGAAGTCTGGCTCATTTGATCTCGTTTCCTCCCTCCATTCTTTTCACTCGATCCCCCTTCACCCTGAGGTATCCTTCATACACACTGCACCCTCAACCCTTTGTCTTTTGTCAGCCTCCATTATCCCGCCACCTCACCTGTCCATAAGCAGACAGACTTAGGATGAACAAAATAACAATAAAAGCAGTTAGATTAACTAATAATGTTAATGTAGTTAGTTTAATAAACTAGATTAGCTAATAATTAATGGGTTAACTAATAATGAATCAATTGTTAATTAATTAATTAATTAATGGATAATAATTAGGTTAGTATTAGTAACTAGTTAGTTTTAAATTAGAAAAAGATAAAACAATTTAAAAAAAAAATTATAATAAAAATATATATAATAAAACAAATATAATAAATAAAAATAAAATACTTAAAACAAAAACCAAAAATATAATAAAAATTATATTATATAAACATTTAAATGAAACAAAATATAAATAAAATAACAAAAAACAAAACATATTATATATAATATAAAAACCATAAAAAAAAACATAAAAAACAAAACTTAATACGTAAAACATTAAACATAAAACACAAAAATTAAAAAACAAATTTAAAACCTAAGTCTACCCATACACCTACTCCCCCTACGTCACCCCCACATCACCTTCCACTATCCCCTTCACACTCCCGCCCACCTTACCTCCACGCATTTTCCATACCCCCATACCCTCCATCGCATACCTCAAATTAAATCAACGCACCAAATTAATTCTGGAGCCCCCCTCATCTTCCAGAATTTAACGAGGGGGGGGTCCAGAATTTAAAATAAAGATCATGCAAATCTGAACGGCCCAGATATGAGCACCAAGATCAATAATCTATATCAAATTCCGGACCCCCCTGGGCGTTCTACATTTAACGAGGGGGGGGGGGGTCCGGAATACCGCCCTCCCGCCAAAAAACCATTTTTTTCCAAAATTTACCATTTTTGCCTATTTTACCATGTCATCTTCCAAATCAATTTTTGGGCAAACGGAGACGGATTTTAAAAATCCAAGAGAGGTTTTTTCTCAGAACGGGCTGAGGAACAAAACTCTTTTCATTTTTTTCAATGGAGTTACGATCAGAGAGAATCGAAGACATCTTCGAGGCCTATTTTTCCATATTTTCAATTTTCCGTTTCAGTCCCGATCTTGCAGGAGCTGTCACGGCCAGCTGGGGACGAATTTGGTGAAACCGAAGGAGGTTTTCGTCCAGCACATGCCCATATACAATAACCTCTTTCAGTTTTCTCCCAGGTTTCATCATTGAAGAAAAAATCATGTCTATTCGGACCCCTTTTTCGCAGAAAACCGGTCCGTTTTTCATGGCAGAAAGCTCCAAATTTGTTGGGAGAGGTGGCTATTTTTGGCCAAGGCGGTTAAAAAAACTTCCAAAACTAATTGGGATGATCGATATTATTTATTCAGATGATTTTGATGTAAAATGGTTCGACCTGTGAGGTTCCTAGACTGGACTATGGGCTGTGTATGACCAGAAGACATTTTCTTCTCTATAATTTTTAGATGAGCAATCAACAATGAGCATGTTTTCTTTCACACGATTCTTGTGTGGGTGTATTGGTGGTGTTTTCCTCTGTTAATATGTCTTCCTGTTATCTTTCATGTTTTTTTCAGCTCTTATTACCAGAAGGAATGTTATAGAAGTAGAATTTATCAACAGATACGCTGCCTCTCAGCTTGTGATAATCTTTATGTTATTCATCTAAAGAGCCCAGCTTAGGAATTCTTAGTTGCTCCCTTGCCTGGCTTTTTCCTCCACTTTTTCTTCCTCAAATCAACATCATTAAAACTCAATTCGATCCAAGACGTTCACTACCTTTCCCTGTGTAAAAGAACTTTGTCCAGACCTGAGATGTGAATCACTTTTTAATTGCAGACCCCATTTGCCCAATGGCCCTCCTTGTTGTTCCAAATCAACCATTTAAAAAACCCAACCCGTGTTCTTCATAACTAGCCTAAGACCTCTTCAAACAAAGCTATATCAGACAGAGAGATCCCTCTCTGAGTCTTGGAGGGCTAGATCCAAGACTCGAAGTGGTTTTGATGTTGCCTCTGTAACTACCTCACAGCCTTGGACAAATTACAGAGTACTAACAGAATGGCGACTCCACTGGGGAGAGTTCCCGAGTAGTACATTTCAAAGATCCAGATCTGATCACTGATGGTGGATAGTGACCAGACACAAGAAGGCTGAGATCATTCACCTGGCGACTCCAATCAGCTCCAGACAGTGCCCAACTCGAAGACTCCGCTGGAGGAAGAACCTGAAGAATGGCCAAGCAGCCTAGAAAGACCAGGTACTCAAGCTCAAATTGCATTCAAGACATATTTGGTTTCATCTGCAATTACTTTGTCTCTTATCATGATCCTAGTCTAGAGTATATTGTTGAAATTCAGGATGACCATTTTCAGCCTGAAGAGCCCCCAGAGATTAAATCCCAAACTGTAGATTATGTACATGCTCATACACTTGTGCACATCCCAGATGCACCTGTAGAAACCCTAGTGAGACACAAGCGTCCTGCTTTGTCTCCTACTCTTGCTAAACCTCTAGATGATTGTAAGCCTCTTTCTTCATCTCCTATGCTTGCAAAAATCCCAGACAGATACAAGCCTCTAGAGTTGCCTCCTATTCTCCATGACCTCCCTGTCAATTACATCAATAATCTGCCTAGGTTTGATGGAGAAAATGGGAAGATCACTGCTGAAAAACATATTCAAAACCTTGAGGATTTCCTTGACCTTTATGAGGTTTAAGATGATGATGTCTGTATCAGGATGTTTGCCCTGTCCTTGGGAGGTAAAGTTAAAGATTGATTTAAGAACCTTCCAGCTGCTAGCATCAGAAATTTTCAGCAGTTCATGCAAGTTTTCTTGGATAGGTGGGTGGTCATGGAAAATGTTTTCCTCCTCCTAGAAGAGTATGACCACTTGAAAAGAAAGCCAGGGGAGACACTACATCAGTTTTCAGCTAGATTCAATAAGGTATATCATGCAATACCTGCTGATATAAGGCCACCCCCAGGATCAGCTCACCTGCATTACCCAGATGCCTTCGATCCTGAGATGACATTTCAGTTAAGAGAAAGGAACACTACAAGCCTTGAAGAAATGCAGAACATTGCAGTTGATGTGGAGACCAACTTGTTGATCAAGAGGTCACGGTTAAAGGACAAAGAAATGGAGCAGCTGAAATCATCAAAAGCTAAACTGGAGATTTTGGCCAGTACCATGGAAAAGATGATGCAGAGGATTAACATAAAAGAGGAGCTTGTTGTCCAAAGACATCATGTTCCATTGATATCAGAGAAAGACACGGTCACAGTCCCCAAACATTTTTCTGCTCATCCTGGGTACCATGGTTTGAATAATGATTTGTTCATGTATTCAAATCTCAGCACAGTCAAAGACGAAGCTCCATCTCAACTTGTAGAGGAGCAACCAGCTGATATGATGTGCATGTTTGACAACATTCCTTACTTGGATTGTCCACCCAAGTGGGATCAGTATGATGATGATCACGAAGCTGAAATAGAGGTCTACTGTTTAGAGAAACCGACAGCATGTCATTGGCAGGAAGAAGATCCTTTACCATTCAGATGCGACAATCAGCCATTGCGCAACAGTCATGACAACGATGGGGAAGAGACATAAAATCTCAAAGGTATTGAGGCTATCCTTAACCCAGAATCGCAGCACTTGCCCCCCTTCAATTTTCAAATTCTTGATGAAAGCTTAGAGCCTGAGACAAATTACGATTTAATCCAAAAGAACTCTGTACCATTGTGCTTTAAATCATTTCAAATTTTGAAGGAGACTCTTAGATAAGTGGTGAAGGATAAATGCATAAAGGGTCAGGAAATTTCATTTGAGTCAATGCGGCAGTCTTGTCAGTATTTTCAGGATCCAATAACTGATCTGTTAGATGGCCTGTGTGGTCAAAATCATTCTTCATTCACCAGTCATGAGACAAAACGTTGTTATGATACTGACATGGTCAGGCAATCAGATTATTTGTTTTTTGCAGCAGAGGCATCATTTCAGAAACCATCAGAGCATCCACAGTCATATGAGGAAGTGTTGAAAGACACAGAAGGCATAGGTGAAAAATCGAGTTTTGATGCAGAGTTGTTTGAAGTTGAAAATCAAAATATGGGCCAAACCTATATTGATCTTGTAGCTACCTATATGGAGAAATTCTTTAACACGGGATATTTTTCCGTTCCCGGTGTTTTTCCTATTGTTTGGGTTGATCAAATCTTATGCAAGGGAAAGCAGGGTGGAAGTTACTCTCAAGCACGAGTAACAGACTTATTTCTGAGTCTCATCACAGACAGTGAAAGAACAGAGCCACTAAATCAACAGCTGGATTGGCTCCATTGGCATTTTTCCATTACCTAGCTGAGCAATGATTGCAGTAGGGTAGGTAGGAAAAAATGAATAAGCTCAGCACTCTGAGCATCTCTTTTTCAGCAGCGTTCATTTGATTTCATTTCAGTTGCAAAGATCAAAATAGGTACAAGTTGCAGAAATAATTTTTTGGGATCATCCCAATGGATAAATCTCTGGTCTGCATGTTCAAAAGTCTGTGGTTCTTGACACCTCCTGGAAGAAGCTGCCATCCCCAGGTGGAGCCTATGTTGGGGTCCTATAATTATAGGTGAATCGATTCTTCGATTGTTGATTTGGCGTTTTCCCGTGATGACGAAGTTTGGCTCATTTGATCTCGTTTCCTCCCTCCATTCTTTTCACTCGATCCCCCTTCACCCTGAGGTATCCTTCATACACACTGCGCCCTCAACCCTTTGTCTTTTGTCGACCTCCATTATCCCGCCACCTCACTTGTCCATAAGCACACAGACTTAGGATGAACAAAATAACAATAAAAGCAGTTAGATTAACTGATAATGTTAATGTAGTTAGTTTAATAAACTAGATTAGCTAATAATTAGTGGGTTAACTAATAATGAATCAATTGTTAATTAATTAATTAATTAATGGCTAATAATTAGGTTAGTATTAGTAACTAGTTAGTTTTAAATTAGAAAAAGATAAAACAATTTAAAAAAAAACAAAAATAAATTATAATAAAAATATATATAATAAAACAAATATAATAAATAAAAATAAAATACTTAAAAAAAAAACCAAAAATATAATAAAAATTATATTATATAAACATTTAAATAAAACAAAATATAAATAAAATAACAAAAAACAAAACATATTATATATAATATAAAAAACATTCAAAAAACATAAAAAACAAAACTTAATACGTAAAACATAAAACATAAAACACAAAAATTAAAAAACAAATTTAAAACCTAAGTCTACCCATACACCTACTCCCCCTACGTCACCCCCACATCACCTTCCACTATCCCCTTCACACTCCTGCCCACCTTACCTCCACGCATTTTCCATACCCCCGTACCCTCCATCGCATACCTCAAATTAAATCAACGCACCAAATTAATTCCGGAGCCCCCCTCACCTTCCGGAATTTAACGAGGGGGGGGGGGGGTCCGGAATACCGCCCTCCCGCCAAAAAACCACTTTTTTCCAAAATTTACCATTTTTGCCTATTTTACCATGTCATCTTCCAGATCAATTTTTGGACAAACGGAGACGGATTTTAAAAATATGAGAGAGGTTTTTTCTTAGCACAGGTTGAGGAACAAAACCCTTTTTTAGTTTTTTCAATGGAGTTACGAGCAGAGAGAATCGAAGACATCTTCGAGGCCTATTTTTCCATATTTTCAATTTTCCGTTTCAGTCCCGATCTTGCAGGAGCTGTCACGGCCAGCTGGCGACGAATTTGGCGAAAAAAAAGGAGGTTTTTGTCCAGCACACGTCCATATACAATAACCTCTTTCATTTTTCACCGAGGTGTCATCATTGAAGAAAACATCACATCTGTTCAGACCCCTTTTTCGTAGAAAACCGGTCCGTTTTTCATGGTAGAAAGCTCCAAATTTGGTGGGAGAGGTGGCTATTTTTGGCCGAGGCGGTTAAACCAACTTCCGAAACTAATTGGGATGATCGATATTATTTATTCAGATGATTTTGATGTAAAATGGTTCGACCTGTGAGGTTCCTGGACTGGACTATGGGCTGTGTATGACCAGAAGACATTTTCTTCTCTGTAATTTTTAGATGAGCAATCAGCAATGAGCATGTTTTCTTTCATAGGATTCTTGTGTGGGTGTATTGGTGGTGTTTTCCTCTGTTAATATGTCTTCATGTTATCTTTCATTTTGTTTTCAGCTCTTATTACCAGAAGGAATGTTATAGAAGTAGAATTTATCAACAGATACTCTGCCTCTCAGCTTGTGATAATCTTTATGTTATTCATCTAAAGAGCCCAGTTTAGGAATTATTAGCTGCTCCCTTGCCTGGATTTTTCCTCCACTTTTTCTTCCTCAAATCAACATCATTAAAACTCAATTCGATCCAAGACGTTCACTACCTTTCCCTGTGTAAAAGAACTTTGTCCAGACCTGAGATGTGAATCACTTTTTAATTGTAGACCCCATTTGCCCAATGGCCCTCCTTGCTGTTCCAAATCAACCATTTAAAAAACCCAACCCATGTTCTTCATAACTAGCCTAAGACCTCTTCAAACAAAGCTATATCAGACAGAGATATCCCTCTCTGAGTCTTGGAGGGCTAGATCCAAGACTCGAATTGGTTTTGATGTTGCCTCTGTAACTGCCTCACAGCCTTGGGAAAATTACAGAGTGCTAACAGGCTTGAGATGGGGAGTTAAAGAATTAGTATTATCAGTTTTTAGAACTATCTAGTTTTTTTCCACTTCCTCCTTTCCTTGCTTGCCTTTAGTGTTTCTGGCGAGTGTTTTATTGAGTACTCAACTTCTCTGAACACGAGCCCCAGTTTTTATTTACTTTTTTTAGAAACTGAACCTCGTTTTCGTTGGTGATTACCTACTTACCTTGTGGTGGTTATATTACACACCTACTCATGGTGAGCCTGTTTATTGTCATTACTTTGTGATTTATGCGAGTGTTATCACTAAACCTTGGGGATTGGTTCCTTAATCCAACACGTCTTCCCTTACCTTATATTAATAACATGTTATAGTCATCAATTTAGTGCTTAACAGATGCTAGCACCATGGATTTGGTAGCGAATGCTGACATACTAGGAGACATCATGACACTAATGAACCCGACGGACGAGGCAAAGTGGCATAGGGGAGGTATTTTCAAGAAGGCAGGTTCATTGGGTGTGGACTTTGGCACATCAAATTACACTTCTACACTGTTGTCTCATTGTCAAGGCGCTAATGCTCAGTCCTTGACAACTTCTCCTGGTTTCTCTCATATCCTACGATTACTCATGCACAAAAAAAATTTGTTGGTTCACTTATAGCTACAAACTCTTTTCTTCATCAGCGTGGACCGAAGACTATTTTACATCCAAATCTGGGGGTTAAGGGGGTTGCATTGGCTGGTAGACATAGGTTTACACACAAAAACTCTCATCCGACTAGGGTTCAGAAGCGGGTGTGGAAGGCTAACAAGCGAGTTCGAAGGATGGTGTTGGGGGCGGATGTGGGTCTTAAAGAGACCTATAGATTGGCACTATGTGGTTTGGTAGGGAGACTGTGTTACTCCTATTTGGAAACTATTCATGTCTCTCACTGGATTGTACAAACTTGGCAGCCTATTATTGGGTATGTTCCTGAGCTTCTCTACCTCACAAAGGGATGGATGGGTTTCATTTGCAAAACCTCAGAGGATGCTTCTCTACTGTTGAACAACTTATGGGTTCTGGGCGATAGCAGCCTAATGTTGAAGCGGTGGAGGGTGGCATTTAATCCATACACAGAGCATTTTCAATTATGACATTTACGGGTTCTCTTTCCAGGTCTCCCTATACACCTCTGGAACAAGGGGGATTTGAAGGCAATAGCAGATGCTTTGGGTCGGTTTATCGCTCTGGATGTTTCAACTTTAGTAAAATCAGCTAGAAAAGTTGGGCAGATATTAGTGATAGTTGATATTCATGGTGGGCTCTCGGAGCTGTTGGATATTGAATGGTGAGGACGTCATATAAAACAATGTTTAAACTATCAGGGTATACCATTTAGGTGCAGTTGGTGCTGCTGTACCGGCCACCTTCGACGTGATTGCAGTGGTAAGGTGACAGATGATAAGTCTAAAGATACCCTCCTTCATGAATATCCCCCGGATTACATGAATGAAGTGGACTCTTTTGGGGATGCACCTATTCATTATGATGTTGAGCCCGGTCCTCCGTTGGAAGCAACGACTTCACTTACGGGTAAGTTGAAGTTATTATGTCCTACACTTTTCTCATCTTTAACTCTTTGGGAAAGGGATGCATTAGAAAACTCAGGATGGTTAAATTCATCTACTTCACTAGCCAAGGAGATTTCTGAAGGGGGTTTAGGCATAAATGCCTCTGTAAGGGTGTCATCACCCCCCTTACCTGATTTATTATCACCCTCAAAAACGACTACCGATCACCCTATTATTGAAATCTCTGCTTTACCATCTATCATACTCGCAGGGACTTCTCATATTATCCTACCTTAGTTGTTTAGCTCTTGGGAGCCAGGTATGATACCTTCCCCTTCGCCTCATGAATTGATTGACACTATAATGGAGCCTGGATATAGAGAACCTGAGGAGGATGAGTCCTCTCTCAACACAGTGCTTGATTCCCTGATTCCCTTCATTAGGGATAACAATGCTGCTATAAAATTGCCTACCTACTTGGGGAAGGCACTCCCTAATGTTGCAGCACTCTCGGAGGAAACTACTTCAAAGTCTCAACCGGCGAGGGATGGGAAATATTTATCCTCGTCTAGGAGACTAGGTATATAACTCTCTCCCTTAAAATCACAGAGTAGTCAGAAAAAATTGGCACAAAAAACTTTACAGATTGTTGAGTCTATCCCTTCATCCACTGACAGTGAGCCTCTTAGAGCGATGAAAGCCCTAGCGAGGGAAAAGTGATTTTATTACTATCCCTAAATGTAAGAGGGATAGGAGGCACCCTCAAAGTAGCCTTAGTTCACTGTCTCTTGGACCACACCCATCCTGATATCATATTTCTTCAAGAAACTTTGGTAAACGATCAGAAAGAAAGGGATTTTATGCATCTTTTTCATCCGTCCTGGTTATCGAGTTTAGTTAACTCAGTGGGTACTTCGGGGGGACTATTAGTTACTTGGGATCCAAACTTATATGATTTGGTACCATTTCTCACTGTGGGTGGTATTTTGTTAACAGGTAGGAGTTTAATTAATAATCAGGAGTTAGCTTTGCTAAATATTAATGGACCTTGCAAGGATCAGAAACCCTTCTGGAAATCATTGGAAGACAGTGGTATATTATCTATTAAAAACTTGATCATAGCGGGGGATTTTAATATCATTCTCTCTTCAGACGAGGCCTCAGGAGGTTCCCTAGGGATTGGAAATATAGAGGATTATTACAGACAACGCTTTTCCTCCAACAATTTGATCGACATCAAGATGACCAAATTGATTCCGACATGGAGAAATGGTCGCACTGGTCAAGGAGTGGTTGCAAGGAGATTAGACAGGATTCTTATTTCCAAAGATCTTTTAACTGATATTGGCCTTTACAGATCTTGGGTAGAGTTTCCATTTATCTCAGATCACACGCTAGTTATATTACAGTTGGAATTACCACCTGCTTATAAGATCTATCCCTACAAATTCAATGCTCAGTGGCTCAATGATAAGGATTTTGTGGATCTAGTTTTTAAGATTTGGAAAGACCCTGTATTCCTTTCTGAAGGAGGCAAACATAATAGGATTGTTTGGAAATTACAAGAATTGTAAAAACAAGCAAAAATCTTCTATAAAGAGAATTTGATCAGAAACAAAGCTAAGCTATTATCGCTCAAATCAGACATAAAGGATTCAATGGAAAATCTTGTAGGAGATCCAACAAATCATCTACCTAAATTATCTCTTTGACAGTTGGAATTGGAAAGGAATGGGATATTAAGAGTTGAGGAAGAACAATGGCGATTACGTAGCAAGGTTCTTTGGATGACCAGCGGGGACAATAATACAAATTACTTTCACAATTTTTCTAGCCACAATAGAGTCAGGAAACATATTTGGGAAATCAAAGGTGGGAACAGTGACATTGTAACTAAACAGGATGCATTAAAGGAAGCATCCATCCATTATTTCAAGGATTTCTACAAGTCTCTGCCCATTCCGAATACAATAGAACAATGCAAGTTAATCGAATACTTTCCTCAAATGCTAAATGATGAGGAGTCTATTTCTTTGTTTATTCTTGTTACTTTGGAGGAGTTGAAAGTTGTTTTGTTTCATTTTAAGAAGGAAAAGAGCCCGAGTCTGGACGGGTGGGCAGTCGAGTTTTTTATTTTTTTCTTTGATCTAGTCAGGGAGGATCTCCTCGCTATGGTGGATGAATCAAGAAGTTTAGGTGCTATTGTGGCAGGCCTAAATTCTACTTTCCTGAATTTCATCCCAAAGGAAAATAATCCATCAAATTTTGATGATTTCCGACCAATATCATTGTGCAATCTGTGTTACAAGGTAGTATAAAAAATTATTGCCAATTGGTTAAAACCTTTTCTCTATAGGTCAATCTCTAATAAACAACTAGGTTTTTTAAAAGGCGCATATTCAAGATGCCATAGGCACAACTCATGAGAGTCTACATAGCATAAAAAAGAAAAGATTGAAAGCCCTTGTATTAAAGCTGGATTTAAGGAAAGCATACGATTGTATTGACTGGGATCATTTAAGATTGATCCTTCTAAAAATTGGATTGGGGATCCAAATGAAAAATTGGATCATGTCATGTGTCACATCTTCATCATACGCAGTTTTAATTAATGGGGAGGCTACAGACTTTTTTAGAAGCAGCAGGTGAGTTCGTCAAGGATGCCCATTATCACCCCTTCTGTTCATATTAGTGATGGAAGGTCTTAGCTTATTACTGAAAAATAGCTTTGAGGAAGGAACTATAAAAATTTTATATCTTTTGTTTGTGGACGATGTTATCATTATGTCAAGGGCAAGTTTAATTGAATGGAGGGAAATTGACAGACTTATTTGCCTCTTTTGTAAAGCTTCGGGTCTTTCAGTTAATCATGCAAAGACCATTGTCCATTATGAAGGCCTCATGGAGTTATAAATGGCCCCTTTCAAATCACTTCTTCCTTATACCTTTAGTGATCTATCTCTCAGATTCAAATATATGGGATACTTCCTAAAGACAAGGTCACAACGCGCAGATGATTGGGATTGGCTAGTGTCCAAATTAACAAAGAAAGTAGGCTTATGGTGCAACCGGTGGCTGTCTCTAGGAGGTAGATACATTTTGGTCAAAATAGTGCTGGAAGGCCATCCTGTCTATTGGATGTCTATGGAAGCTTTGCCCCGCTCAGTTATAAACAATATTAGAAAAGTGATGTTCCATTTTCTATGGAATGGTCATTCTGAAACTCAACAGTACCATGTATGCAGATGGGAGGTCTTATCTAGACCAAAAAAGAATGGGGATTGGGGATTCTGAAATATTTTTCACTTCAATACGGATTTGAATGCAAATACCCTATGGAGGGTACTAACACAAGAAAGTATTTGGAATCAGGTTCTAATGGATAAATATCTACAAAATTCAACACTAATCAACTGGCTTAGATTTCCATCTCACATTTTCAACTCTGCTTATAGGATTTGGTCCAATCTTACCCGCATTATTCCCATTATCAATCATTGGCTTAATTGGCGACCAGGAGTAGGTCATCTTATTACTATTGGGAGAGATCGGATACTCAACATTGGCTACAGGTCTTTTCTCCATGAAGAGACCATCACTCTCTTAAATAAAAAACAGGTAAATGTCCTAGCACAAGCATCGGTCACACGGGATCCTGTTACTTCTGATGAGGTGTGGAAGAGCGACGAGGACTTAGAGCTGACAGAGTTTCATTCTTCAGATTGGGATAGTTATATTGCTGAGTTAAATAGAGTTGGGGTCACTCTCCACGAAAATGATGAAGATTCACTTCTTTGGACTGGTGGCGACTCGTCTATCAACTTAACTGTAAAAAAATGTTATGATGTCATTATATCTACATGGGCTCTCCTGGTGTGGCATGGTTGGAAGGTAAACATTTGGAAATGGAAGTTACAACTGAAGGTAATTTTATTTTTTTTGGTTGGTTGTGTACAACAAGATCTTAACCTGGGATATATTACAAAAGAGAGGTTGGGTGGGCCCGAGTATTTTCCATCTCTGTAATCAAAATTCGGAAGAAAACTCTCACTTATTCATACAGTGTACCTTTGCAAAAATAGTCTGGGCTAAATGTGCACACCTACTAAATTTTAATTTCTCATGGGTCGGCCCATCTCTTATGGATTGTATGAACTCCTGGTCAAAGATCAAGCTAATATCAAAAAGGTTGTCGGCCCTGCCATGCTGGTTCATTTGGAATGAACATAACAAAGTACTCTTTGATGGTAAATCGCCCTCGGCCTGGGCAGTTGTATTCAAGATTTTAGGAGCGCTCAATAAAAAATCCCCAACACTTAAATTATAGAAGTTAAGACAGAGTCTGATCTTTCGGATTAATGGTTATACTTTGACCTTTTTTTATGGAGCCTCTATAGCAGGAGGATCGAAATGTGGCATAGGGGGTACCATAAAATGCATAAATACCCAGGCTCATAGATGGTACTTCAATTGTGGAGATGGAACAAATACAAAAGCGGAGTTATTGGGAGCATGGGCCACTCTTACCATTGCAAAGCACTTGGACATTCAATATATTAAGATTTTGGGAGACTCAAAGGTGATAATTGATTGGCTAAATCATAAAGGGAAACTACAAGCCATCAATATTGAAGGATGAAAACTCATAATTTTGGTTCTGGTTGATTCTTTCCAAGGTATATGCTTCCAACACATCTTCAGGGAATCAAATGAGGAGGAAGATCAATTGTCAAAGAAAGATCTCTCGACAACAAAAGGAAGATTATCATATTTCACTTGGGACGGAGAGAATGCGGGGCCAACTCTCCATATCAATATATTTTAATACCAAGCATAGTCACTTTTTTGTAGTTTTGAGCAGTACATATTGGTTTGGTAATCGAAAGTTTTTTCTGACCATATGATGTTAATATTCTATATATTAACACTTCTCAGTGTAGGGTTACCATGTATTTGGTACTACTGATCATAGTTTACTTTTTGTAAAGATCTTTGAGGACAACTTATTTTGATAGTTTTATGTGAGACCAAGTGGATCGAAAGGATTAGTCTTTATTGATCAAGGATTCCTGATGATGTAAAAAAAATTATTATCTAATATAATTTTGTGCGAATTTTCTATTGGAAAAAAGCTCCTAATAATGTCACTTTATAAATTACCTCTCTTAAAAATATGTATGTATATATAACCATTCAATTTGTAGTTATGTTTAAAATTTCAAAAGAGAGTCGTATACATTGTTTTTATTTTATACTTTGATTCGTATTGTAGCGATCACATTTGGAAAAATACAAGGACAATTATGGTGTTCCCAGATTACATTGAGTTGAATAATGAAAATGGCCAAAGTGGCCTCCTAAATTATAGGAATGACAACTACGTTCACGAGTTAGCTAATTGCATTATTGATTCAGACCACTCGACATGACCACCATCAAATACATGTGATTCTTATTCACATTGTTTGTGACTCCTCCTTGTAATCCATATGAATTCAACACACAACCCACAATTGTTTCTCATTGTTTTGTAAATTTGTTGATAAATTCCAATCTCGTACTCTCTCAAAAAATTCAAGAGTGTTATGTGCAGAGCACTTGATGCCCCCCACAATGACTAAGAATCAATCCCTAGACCTCTATTCCATGTCATTTCCACCACCCTATGTGTTGCTATTACTACTACTTTTGCTACAACGAAACTTCTAACCATAATTAATTTTCCTTCTATATCTACATTGTCTACATAGTCAATCAATGCCAATTTAAATATGAAAATAGAGATTTAAATTCTTCACTCTAAATAATTTTGTCATTATGTTTGTGGGGAATAATATTACATTAAATCAACGAGCTTGCAGTACCTTCCTTCCTCTAGTATTTACATTAGAATTAACAATTTTCATAAACACAATAGACAAACTCTCTCTATTATTGTGCAAGAGACCTTCTCCTATGTTTACTCTCCAATATTTCTAAACAAATACCCTCCTTGTGGTTTTAACAAAATGCATACTCTCCAAGGAACATATGGAACCCAATTGTAGATTTAGGTGCTCGGAGGGCCCAACAACAAAGTCAACAATTGACTTTGTCCTTCTATCACCTAAATCTACAATCGAGTTACAATCTAGGTATAAACCCATACTTAAAAAACACTCTAGTTTTATTTTGCAACATATCCACTGTGTATTCTTATTCTCTTGGACGTTCCTTTCCCCTGATTTAGGGGTATGCTAGTTTAAATAATGGGTAGATTTAGGCCAACTATTAAACGTGTTTCTCTTTAGTGGGTTGGGTTATTAGACATTGTACATCTACCTTGATATTTGATAGTTGTTTTTGGGACGAATAATAACATTTTAAATAGTTCAGTGCTCGTTTATGCGCGCTCACCTCTCTCTAGCGCTCTGAAGTTATGTCTTTATTTATGGAGAATAAATTGCATAAGGACTAAACACACATGGCCAGGTGTTTTCTTTTAACTTTCTGCGTGGGTTGTACTATACGCTCTACAACTTGACACGCATACACAAAAATCAGAAGATGGTCTACTGAGTAAGTTAGAGAAAAACACCACAAACTATCAAACCAAATTTAAAGGAGGAATGTAATTGTCCAACAAACGTCATATGGACACGTATACACATAAAATAAATAAATGAAAAGATGAAGTTTTACTGCTTAGGTAAAACTTGAAGTAGTTTTCAAGTTACCACTTTTTTTCTAATAGAAAAATGTCTCAAAATTATATAAGGTATAATTTCTTTTACAATGCTGTATCAATTCTGCACAATACAAATAAGGATCAACCAAATGAGCAGTTTGGACTACGCTGGATACAATGAAACTACAAAACTATTCACACAAAAAACCACAACTATAAACTGTAATAAGGGCATGAAATCAGTAGAGCTCTCCTTAATACAACCAAATTACTCCACAAGCTTCTCAATCATCTCAATCTTTGAAGATGCTCAGGTGAGTAAGAGGGATTTCTTCCCCATTGTCCCAATGATAAACTGACAGTGTACCTTTAGGTTCCTTTAGCACCCTCTTTGACAGTAAGTCGGCCTCTTTATTGTGCTCCCTGTATATGTGATGGAAACTGATATCTTTAAATTTTCTTGACAGTTCCTTTGTTTTTATTTTACAGCATTCGATATTCACCGCATGGAGCTGTCCCTTTTGATTAATGCAATCTATAATGACTTTTGAATCCCCCAGGATTTGGATTTTCTCAATCGCCCAAAGCATAGCCAAAGTGAGAGTCGCCCACAATCCCATGAGCTCCGTCTTAGTGTTGGTGCCCGCTCCACAATTTATGAACCATTTGGTAATCCTCGAAGCATGTGTCTTGAAAAAACCACCTACTGCACAACACTCCCCAGTTGATAGGGCAGCTCCATCGAAACAAGACAAAGTGTAGCCCTCGATATGCGTAATATCACAAACTCTATTTGGGATGGGATTAGTGATAGTTGGCTTCCAAGAGAAGGTAACTGAAATCATGTGTACCATTGAGAGGTGAGAGGGAGTGAGTTCTTCAAATAAAGCCTTATTTCTCTCAATCCAAATGTGCTAGCAAGCAATAGTTTCCAAGCTTGTTGGAACAGACTTTTCTATTGTCCACCCATTAAAACAGTCTGAGACCGTGGTGCCAACCCACTGGATTTTTTAATGGTAGATTTCATATAATCGAAGCCACGCTACCTTTGTGAATGAAAAATGAATTAAAATATGGTTGATAGTTTCAGAGTTGCAATTACAAAGATTGCACACCCCCAGACCTTCCCAACCTTTCCTCTGAAGTGCTTCCCAGGTAAGGATTTAACCATACACTGCCAACCACAGAAACAATTTGATTTTGAGTTGTATTGGCCATTTCCATAGTTTATGAACCCATGCTTTGTCACACTGGAAATCGAAAGGGTTAATGAGTGCCTGATAGAGAGTTTTTGTTGTTATTGTACCGGACGCATCCCCACCGACCCACACCATGGAATCATCACAATTTCTAAGAACTATACCTGTGCCCCTTAAAGCAATTATGAAACGTTCCCATTCAATTGTGTCCTAACCACTGAGACCCAAGGAACCGTTGGTACACCACCGACTAGGAAAAGAAGATACACTATTGGTGTCTCTCTCTTGGACAAGAACTATTACTTGATTGTTGAGCAGGTGCAAATGCAGGGAATCTGAGAGAAATGATCGGTCCTCCAGACCGATGATCTTGTCCCTGCCTAAAGAAATCGAATTTCCCGAACCATGACTCCATTGTAGCCAGTGCAGTATCACGAAAAGATTCATGGTCATGCCATTCCAAAGATTGACATCCTCTGCTGGTGGTGGGATGACTTACGGAGCCAATCAAAAAGCGAAATATTCCCCAGGTATTTATCCAATAGAATTCTGTGCCATATACTATCAACAATGAGCACCCTCCAAAACGTGTTTTCTAGTAAAGCAAAGTTGAAGGACACAAGGGTTCTGAGCCCCCATCCCCCACATTGTTTTGGTCTTGCCAGGAGGTCCCATTTACAAAGATGAAAGTGAAACGTTGCCTTATGACCACTCCACGGGAACACAAACATTAACTGACAGATTTTAGTTAAGATAGATCTAGGAATCACCTCCATAGACATCCATAACACCGATTGATTCTCTAGCACTGCTTTTACTAGGATACATCTAACTCTGATTGATAGCCATTTGTTACACCAAATTCCAATTTTCTTTTCGATCTTTGCCACCAGTCAGCCCCAATATTCAGTTTTTGAAGCTCTCGGTTTTAGGTAGTAAACTAGGTACTTGAAACCAGAACTCAATTCAGCGAAAGTAAACGGTAAAATGTCTTTTAAATGAGTTAGCTCCATTTCCTCGAGCCCCCAGTAGTGGACTGTAGTTTTTGAAGAGTTTATGCAGAGACCCAAAACAAGACAATAAGATTAAAGAATGTCTAAGATCACTCTCCATTCCAATGGATCTACCTTTGACATTACAAGAACATCATCAACAAACATTAAATGGATAATTTTCAAAAGCTTTGTTACCTTTATACCTGAAATACTGTGATCATCGCTTCCTCTGGATAACATCAGGCTGAGCCCTTCCATAATCAAAATGAACAGATACAGGGATAATGGGCATCCCTGATGAAGCCCCCTCCAAATCTTGAAGTAATATGTTGCCTCTCCATTGATCAAAACTGCAAAAATGGCACTAGTTACGTAACACATTATCCATTCCGTTAGCTTGACCCCGAAGCCTACTGTGAGTAATATCAGCCTTAAGTACTCCTAGTCTATGCTGTCATAGGATTTTTTAAGATATTACTTCAATACCAGATATTTTATATATATATATTTTATGTCGTGGAGGCTTTCATGGGCCGAACCAATTGCGTCCTGAATCCTTCTACCCTTCAGGAACCACAACTGTTCTGAAGATAGACACTTTGACAGAATCAGTTTTATCCAATTTGCAAGGATTTTTTAGATCACCTTATAAATAAGATTACATAAGGAGATTGGTCGGTAGTCATCGAAGGAGACCGGTTTGTTTACCTTCGGAATGAGAGCCATAAAAGTGGAATTAATACCTCCACAGAGTTGGAATTTTCTCCTCGAGTCCTCCACCATCTCAAGAAGATCATCGCCCACAAGATCGAAAAAGAAGGTAAAGAACTGTGTTGTCTACCCATCAGGGCATGGGCTTCTCTCTTTTTTAAAATTTTCTAGGACAGATTTCATTTCCTCCAGAGTTATAGGTTTAAAGAGAGTCTCAACCTCATCCTCATTCACCATCCTAGGATAAAGGCTGGATATCCTAACGAGATCAGTGTAGTTAGCTCTTTCTTTTTCTCTAAAAAAGTTGTTTAAAATAGTTAACAACCTCCTCTTTAATTGCCTTCTGATCGATTAGGGTGTCTCCATTGCCCTTTATTAATTCCCAAACATGTTTCTGGTTCTATTGAAGCTGGCCATTTTGTGATTTTTTTTTGTATTAGAGTCTCCACTCTTTATCCATGTAACTATGTTACGGATTCTCCAAGCCTCCTTCTCCTCACGAAGAATTTTTTTCCTATTAGTTTCCAGCTCACAAAGATGCCTATCATCATCCATGGATAAGGGACTCTCAACAATTTTAAATAAAAGCTGCTCGATTTCAGATTCCAAGTTTTCGAGTAATAAACTTTTTTGCGCCTTTACTTCTTTTATCCAGTTTTTAGTTTGATTCTTGAGTTTTTTTAGTTTCCATACCAACCGCAACTATATGTTACCCTCCACAATTAGAATCCTTCCAGATTAAATGGACCATTTTTTCAAAATCAGAATCCCGCAGCCGAAGCGCATTAAACTTGAAAGGAAACGCCTTGTACAAAGGAGAGTTCTCCAATTGGATAAGTATAGGAGCATGATATGAGATGTAGGGATATTCCACCCAAGATCTAGATAGGCCAGCAGTGGACAACATTCCTTCATATACTAATAATATATTGAGCCTTCTAGCGAGAGCATCTTGACCAGATCGGCTGTTGCACTAGGTAGGGACCAACTTGGTCGACTTAATATCGACCAGCTTCTTGGAAGTGAGTAAGTCTCTATAAAATTCCTCATTCAAACCAGGAACAAAGGAACCCCCGCAGTTTTCATCTGAGGATAAAATGAAGTTTAGGTCACCGACAATAATAATATTTGGAGTAGAAAGGATACCATTGTTTGCTATAGAACTCCAAAAGAGCTTACGATCTTTACATGGCCCATAAATATTTAGAAGCACCAAGTCCTTTTTGGAAGAAATGCGGCTACCTATTAAAAAGATACCTCCAACCATCAAGAAGGGGTTCAGATCAAAGGAGTTTGGGTCCCATGCGACCAGTAACCCGCCAGAAGTTCCTAAAGAGTTAACCGCAGTCGCAGCCCAAGAAGGACGGAGTTGGAGCAAAAGATCTCTCGCTTTCTGTTCAAGTTAAAAAGTCTCTTGTAAAAAAACAATGCCTGGCATAGTGCGATCCAGCAGTCTGCGAACTGAGGCATCTTTGAGGGTGCCTCCAATCCCCCGAATATTCAAGGAGAGTAATAACATGACTTTTCCCTCGCCAGGGCCTTCATTGCTCCAAGGGCCCCAATATCCGGGGAAGTAGGAACATTGTCATCTGCTTGTTTACTTGAACCCGCCTGTTTATTTCGAGAGCTTCTCATCTTGATTGGTGAAATTTCAGAGGCAATACCCTGAGACCATGCAAAGGCCTTACTTCCCTTGCCTGGAACTTGTGAGGATGAGGAGCCAGTATCCACTTTGGTATCTACGACTTCCTTTCCAAGGAAGATAGGCAACGACACAGAGTCACAGGGCACATTTAGGCTGGGTAATAAGGAATCTAGGACTGCAGAGAGACTCGAGTCATCCTCCTCTGTCTCTCTGTAGCCTAGCAAGATCGGAAGGACTCTGACCGCGACGTCCAAGGGAGGTTCAATAGACAAGGGTAAACTAACAAAAATAGGGAGGTGCGAAGGATTCAGAAGGAGGGGAGGAGGTGGCTGCAGGGAGACTTTAGGCTGGTGAATTGTAGAAAGTAAATAGGGGGAAGGAGCAGTGTCATAAAGGCTATGAGAGGAGGAAGGGGAGGGATTTGAGTGAGTAGGTTCAATGGGTGTAGCATCCGACACAGGTTTTGTAGTCTTTGACAGAGTGTTAGCCAATAACCAGTCTGAATTATTTAAGGCCGCCTTCTACTCAATGGACAGGGAATTAAACAAAAGAGAACAAAGAGATTTTAACTTACCAGTTAGACTAGTCTCTGGCTCATGCTGAGGAGAGGAGGAAACCCCAGTGGGTTCTTGCAAGAAGTTCAATGAAGCATATGCTTCTGTATAATCTGGAGGACTTCTCTATAGTTTTGAATCTTCAGATGAGTCCACCAAACCCTTCCCCTTACAGTCACGATGAAGGTGACCCGTCTATAGGCAAAGGTTGCAATGAAAGGGCAACCCGAGATAATCTAGTGGTTGTGCGATCCTTCGTCCTCTCCACTCTATCTCTATGGTTTCCGACAACCCACCGAAGATGTCCATCTCCACAGGAACTCTGCCCATTTTCTGCATAGGGGCATTAAGTAACTTGGAGTAAAGTGCAATGAATCTCCCCAAAGAATTGCCAATGGCCCATAAGGCTCCTTCATTCCACAAATATAGCGGGAGACTCGGTAAGAGTACCCAGATATGCCTGTACTAGAAGTAATCAGTATCAGGGTTGAAAGCAATTCTCCATCATTTTAGCATAAGACTACTTCCCCCAAATACCCACAGTGAGCTCAGTAAGAGTGTAGCGTCCTTCAGGGAGTTGCAGATAAAACTGAGCCAGCCTTTGGTTAGATAGATAACCTCGGGGTAGTAACGAAGGAGGGGTAACCATTGGTTTTTTATCCAATCTTGGAGAGAAACTTTACTTAGAGATTTATAAGAGATCTGACCTACGAGAGCACAAAGCGCCATTCTGCAAGTATCTTCTAAACCCATGTCATTCCCTAACACCAAGCGTTTGGCCTTCTTGTTGGCTTTCCACACCTTTCAACGAAAAATAGTAGACTGATACTGAACACTAGGTTCCCTGTGTCCCCTTGGAGAAGAAGAAAAGTTTGGATGGCCTGGGTGCACAAAAGTCGATTGTGTGCATGCCCAAGGAACGTCTGAGGGAGGGATAACCGGCTCTAAGGAAGTGGAATTATGCAGAGGAAGATGAGAAGGATTACAGAGAAGACTAGTAGAGTTAATAGACTTGTTTGTGATAGGTGAGAAGCTCCATAGCCCACTCTTCAGCTTGTCCACTTTGTCAAATAGCCCCACTTGTCTCCAGGTTTCCTCGTCATCTGGGCTCATAAGTGTCTTGACCTTTCGCTCCATATCTTTAATGGAGAAGCTATCCATTTAGGCCCACCAGATGCCAGTCAACACTGACAGTACAGTAGCTGACAAGCACTACGTCCAAGTAGAAATCTCTGTATGGTCCGGGACTCAAGGAGACAGACACTCTCTTGTACAAGCATCAGTAAATTAAGTAACGAGAAACCCGACACACTCGGGAACAGGGAGACGGTAAATGAGAGAGGGATCAATGAAAAGCACAAAGCAAAGACAAAACAACTCTACAAGAGTAACATCCTGCTTGGGATTAGTAAACCAGCGCTAAAACAACAATAAACGAGTGAAGATGTAAGATTCACAGTCAAAATCCAAGCATCAGGTAGACACTGCGGTTGTTTGTCGCAAAACTGATAATGGTTCTGAACCAGGTTTGAAATTGCTTCTTGCCCAGTATCCCTCGGCTCCATACAAATGTGCTTTGCCACTTCAAGTGGAATGACTTTTTAGAAAAATATACATTTTGATTATTAGAAAAACATACTTTTAGTTATAATGAGAGTTTTCTAACTATTTATAAATTAAAATAATTAAAAAAAATTATTGTTGGCGTTTTTTTATAATATAATGAGAAAGATGTGTAATTTCTTCTGTGTTAAATATGGAGTTGATATATATATATATATATATATATATATATATATATATAGTCTCATTCATTTTGATTTTGGATCTATAATGCATCATTAAGGATCAAGTCTTTCTAGATCAAATATATTTTTAGATTTAAAAAACTTAATGAAAGATTTACAACCTCCAAAGATTTGATCCGTAATCCCAGAAACATATTCATCCAAATCACAATAAGTAAGAAATCATTCTGCTACCAAAATATCTTTGTCCAAGTCACAATAGATATACATATAATATCTTTATCAAATTAACAAAAAATATAAGTACATTTGAAATAGTGAAATTGGTCATTGGACAACTCCCAAAATACTATGGGATGAAAGAATCTGTCAACTTTGTCACACTAAACTGGTAAAAGATGAAAAAGACTTCCTCTTAGATTAATCTTGAGATGCTTTACTGAATGCTTTTTAAACATAAAAATACAATTTTAAAGAAATTAAATTAATCTCTTACTTTCTTAATCATCATCATGACTTTTATTTTTCACTTTTGATTTTAAGTTAAAAAAACCCTGAGTTAACTATATAGCAAGGAATTTTCTGTAAATCCTCCTCCCATAAGGAAAACAAATTGCTATGTTTACAGATGTTCCTGTTGCGGGCTCTCGTCGCAGAATTGGATATTAAATCGCGGGTTCTCATGGTAGAGTTGGATATTCAATCCCTGTAGGTGACAACTTAATTGTTTTTGAGGCACACCATAATTCGAAGACGAAGGGACAACCAGATTTTTTCCATTTACAGGATACTTATGGCACCCATCCAAATGCTTGTGTATAGAATCATAATCTCAGAAGATCGCACATGCAAATAGCATTATCACAACCACATAATTGTGGTTGATGAACGCCTATAGACGTATTTTAGCGCTATTTAGTTTACCATATTCATAAAAGAATTTCAACTCATATATAACAGGAAAAACTGTTCAGCTTACATCATTAAATTTTGTAGTTATTCTGTTTTCTACAATTTTCACGTGGTACCTTCAAGTATTTGCAATTATTTACCTTTTTGCAATAGATGGAATGCAAGTTTATGCGAACTGAGAGAATGGATTAGTCCCGAGAGATGTTTCCTACAATTATTTATCCTTCCCACAATAAATTAGAAAATTGTGAGTTCTTTCCTCGGCGTCCCCAGAATTATCATGTCTTAATATGTCGAAGTTATTTCCTGAGCGTTTGAGATGGTCATAATATGAAACGCCATAATTTTATTTATGTTTTTTTTATGGCATTTCATATTAAATAACTTTAAATTGAACCATATTTATTCATACTTTATTAAAAAATGAACTCGGTTCACTCTCCAACCCTGGTATCAGGCTGTTCACACTTTATCATTCCAATCCGTGGTTAATCATTCAAATGTGGTAATAAAAATTTTCACAGATATTAATGTTTTCTAATCATCCAAAAGTGGTAAGTGGTAATTATATGGCTTTATAGTGATTTTTTAATATGATTAGATAAATGTGAAAAAGTAAATAGGATAAAAAATGCATTCATAATTTATGAATAGAAAATCTCATTTATTAACAAGGTTTCTTTCTGTGAAAAACACCTTAAAAAACACCTTGAAGATTTTTTTTTTTAAATAGTATTGACTTTTTTTTTCATATCATAATCTCTTTCGATGTTTTTTCAATGTTTTTTTGAAAATTGAATTGTTTCAGAAAGTTGCCTCGATTATTCTTTGGCCATCAACTGTGCCTTCTATATGATGCATTTAGTTGATCTAGGATGAGAACAACATCTTGTACCAGTATGTCATTTTTTTTCCTTCTTCAAAATGATGAGAAATCTGCAATCCAATGTTGAAGTCATTTCAAAATAAAGAAAGAGCATGAAGGTTCATTATTCTTTAGCAGATTGGCATAAACAATAGTGTTGTATGGTTGTCGAGTTTGAGGATTGGGCTTTTACAATAATAAAATAATTTAAAAATTAGAATGATATATCATCAACATAAAGTATAAATATAGAGATATTGAGAATAAAGTGCATGTTATGTTACATTGTTTTATATATAAATGTAAAATAAAAAATGTTTATATTATTTTAAATAAGATAGAAATACAATTTAATTTGAGTTTTTTAAAGAATTTAATATATATATATATATATATATATATATATATATATATATAATTTTAAATTTTAAAATTAAAAAACAATTTTTTTTATACAAACTCACTTTATAATATAATTTTTTTATAATATATATAAACAAAATTTAATTTATAATATATATATTTAAAATATAATATATGAACCCCTCTCTCTCTATATATTTCAAATAAAGTATATAAACCTAAACAGATAAGTACTTATCTATATATAAACAAGTTAAACAAAATCACTCATATTGTCCTCTCATAAACAAACAAGTAAAATAGAAACACTAAATTCTTACTACTTAATAAATGTTCAGGAATCCAACACAACAAAGTTAAGAAAACGAAAAACAAA
>ML813771.1:9403-54229 GCA_009831015.1 Picea engelmannii | reverse complement strand
GGTTGAAGGTATGTGTAATTGCACCCTGGATTTTGATTTCTATGAGCATTGCATATATGGTAAACAAAATCGACTGATATTACCATCTGGTGCTACAAGAGAAAATGGGTCTTAGATATTATACATAGTGATGTGTTTGGACCCGTGCATGTTCCATCGCTAAGTAAATCTGTGTATTATGTATCTTTCATATACAATTTCTCAAAGAACACATGGATTTATTTTCTTAGCAAGAAATATGATATATTTGATAAAATTAAAGAGTTTAAGGATTTGGTAGAAAATTAGACAGACAAGAAAATAAAGGTACTAAGGATGGATAATGGTGGAGAATTTTGCGAAAATGAATTCAAATTTTTTTGTGAAAATGAATTCAAAGAATTTTGTTAGAAGTGTGGTATAACAAGGCAGAATATTGATCCATTCACACCTCAGGAGAATGGAGTTGCAGAAAGGATGAACATACAACTAATGGAAAAAGAAAGTGACATACTCAATGGTGTTGGGTTTGTTGGGTGTGTGTTATATTCTTTTTCGGGTGCGCAGGGGGTTTGAGGGGGGTCCAGTTCCCCCGAGAATTTTTTTCCTCAGGAAATGTGTCACATTTTCCTTGTTTTTCATGTCACCTCGATTTTTGTGTCCATTGTTGGGTGATTTTTCGGCACATGGTTTGTTCTGATGGTTTTCTATTTCTGGTTAAGGAATTAGGGTTTTTGACTAATATAGGTCATTGGGTTAGGGTTTTGGATGCCACTGGCTCCTATATGTATATTTTATTGTAAACAATGTATCACAATGAATGAATATAGAATATACTGGTTTTCCCAGTTTGGGTTTCCTGGGGAAAAATCTTTGTGTAATGTGTGTATTTGACATTGTATTTTTTCTGTTCTTTTACTGAAAATACGTTTGCATTGAATATTGTACAAGGTTGAAATCTACATTTGGTATTAGATCTTTGTTGGCTTCAGGCGGATGCCTTTGTGGTCAAAGGTTTGGCCCAGGATTGTGATAAGCCTTGTTATAGTGGGAGATTTTTGGTATTGATTTTTCAGGTGAAAAGAAATGGCGAGTAGTTTGAAAATGGAGATCGAGAAGTTTAATGGGAAAAGTTTTGAGATGTGGAAGCTCAAGATGGAAGATCTCTTGGTTGACAAAGATCAGTGGATCGCAGTGGATCTGGGTACTATACCTATAGGAACTTCAGTAGATGACTGGAAAAAGTTGGATCAGAAGGCGAAGAGCACAATCCAACCGTGTCTCTCAGATTCAGTATTACTGAATGTGTTAGAGGAAGCTACAACCAAATATTTATGGGATAAGTTGGGGAAGTTGTATAAGTCTAAGTCCCTAGTAAATAAACTATTCATGAGAAATAAGTTGTATAACCTGAGGATGAGAGATGGAGACTCGATGTTAGAGCATTTGAACACCTTCAATACTGTGGTAAGTCAGTTAGTGTCTATTGAGATTAAAATTTCAAATGAAGATAAGTGCATCAGTTTACTATTCTCTTTACCAGACTTGTGGGATAGTCTGGTTGTGGCCATAGGTAGTAATACAACTGCCTTGAAGTTTGATGAAGTGGTCTCATCTTGTTTTCAAAGGAAACGAGACAAAAGAACATGGAAGGACAGAGCACAAATTCATTATTTGCAAGAGGATGCTCCCATGAAATAAATAGAGGTAAGTGCTCAAGTGGGAGATCTAAGTATAAGGGTAGATATAAATATCTCGGAAATTTTGTAAAGGTATGCTGGAGATGTGGAAAAGAAGGGAACTAGAAGAAACAATGTATATCCAAAGTTGAGAAAAATAAGGGATCCGAAGAAGGTCCTTCTACAGAAGAAAAGACCTCCAAGTAATAAAGAGGGGATGTGTACTTGGATTCTTCAATCAAACATGCATATCATGAGGCATGGTTGGTTGAATCAGGTGCATCCTTTCATATGAATCCCCACAGGGAGTGGTTCTATGAATATGAAAGGTATAATGGAGGTAATGTTTTCCTAGGTGATGACACAATAACCAAAATCATAGGTCAAGGAAAATTCAAGTTGAGGCTCATATATGGAAGGATTATAACATTACCTGGTGTTTTTCACATCTCAGTATTAGCAATAAATTTGATTTCTGTAAGAAAAATGGATGATGCAGAGGTAAAAACAATATTTTAAAAGGAAACTTGCATGATGGTTTGAGTAGCAATGGTGTTGTTGAAGGGAGTTTAGTTTGGAAATTTGTATAAGCTTCAAGGAAGCACTATTAGTGATGGGTGTAATAGTTCCATTGTTCTTGATATTGGATTTGAAGAAGAAAGAACTCCTACAGTCTCTATATAAAAGGTTATGTTGTGGCATCAAAGACTAGGGCATATGGGAGAGAAGGGTCTTCGACTACTACATGGTAAATGTATGGTTGAAGGTATTCCTAACTTCTCTCTGGATTTTGATTTATGTGAACATTGTGTATATGGGAAGCAGAATCGGGTAAGATTCCCCTCTGGTGCAATGAGGGAAGAAGGAATTTTACAGCTAGTTCACAGTGATGTGTTTGGACTTGTGCCGGTTCCATCATTGGGGAAATATGTGTACTATGTCTCATTGATAGATGAATTCTCGAGGAATGGTTGGGTATATTTCCTCAGGAATAAATCTAAAGTCTTTGGCAGGTTTAAAGAGTTTAAGGCTCTTATTGATAATCAAATAGAGACAATAATTAAGGTGTTGAGGACAGATAATGGCAGAGCATTCTGCGAGAATGAATTTGAATAATTCTATAAGAAGTGTGATATAACAAGGAAAAATACTAATCCATATACACCTCAACATAATGGAGTTGCAGAATGGATGAACATGATGTTGATGGAAAAAGAAAGGTGCATGCTCAGTGGTGCCTAGTTAGGGAAACAATCCTGGGTAGAGGCACTGGGTACTGCATGTTACCTGGTCAACGGATCACCCTCATCAACGTTGGATGACAAGACTCCACAAGAGGTATGGAATGATAAGAAACCTTCTCTCACACATCTCAAGGTATAATTTGGCTATGAGGCCTATGTTCATGTTCCAAAGGAAAACATGAGTAAGCTAGATAAGAAGGATGAAAAGTGTATCTTTATTGGGTATAAAGATGGTCTCAAAGGTTATAAGCTTTGGAAACTAGAAACTAAGAAGGTTGTGTATATATGAGATGTGGTATTTAGAGAAATGAAAGATGTTGTTAAATAGGAATTCCTACCAAGCAAGGAAGAACCAGAGAAAATATAATTTGATTTAAAGGATGATGAATGAGACTCTATAGAAGAAGATGAATAATAAGAAGAAGATCCTCATACTCTAGTATTGAGGAGATTATTTTGAGAAAGAAGGCTACCGGAAAGGTATACTCCATCTGATTTTTGTTCAAATTTTTCTTTGTCTATTACCGATGGTGATCTTAGAACTGTCAGGGAGGCAGTGGATTCAGAGGATGGAAAGATCTGGAAAAAGGCCATGGATGAAGAAATGGCATCCTTGGATAAGAATGAGGCTTGGGATCTAGTGGAGTTGTTGACTCGAAGAAAGCCCATTGGAAACAAATGGGTATTTGAAAATAAGTTGAATGCAGAAGGCGAAGTGGAGAAATACAAAGATCGATTAGTAGCAAAGGGTTATTCCCAAGTTGAGGGAATTGATTTTGGTGAGATTTCTTCTCCTGTTTCTAAGTTAACTTCTATAATATTTTTGTTATCTATTGATACTGCATTTGATTTTGAAGTCAAATAGATGGGTGTGAAGACAACATTCCTACATGGGGATTTGGAAGAATAAATCTATATGAAGCATCCATAAGGCTTTTCTATGAAAGGAAAGAAGGAGCTGGTATGCAAACAGAAAAGGTCCCTGTATGGTTTAAAACAATCACCAAGGATGTGGTATCAAAAATTTGATACTTATATGATGGGACTTGGCTTCACAAGAAGAAAAGAGGATCATTGTGTGTATTTTAAATTAATCAGTGATCATTTGATTTATTTGGCCTTGTATGTGGATGACATGTTGCTGATAGGAAACAAAAAGGAGATTATCCAGGATGTGAAAACTCAGTTGTCCTCTAAATTTGATATGAAGTATCTCGGTGCTTCAAATTTCATTTTGGGCATGGAAATTAAAAGAGACTAAAAAAAGAGGAAACTCTAGTTAAATCAGAGAAAATATGTCAAGACAATATTGTAGAGGTTTAATATGAAGGAATGTAAACCAGTCATGGTCCCTATTCCTGTTGGTGTAAATGTGCCTACGAATAACTATCCCAAGACACAAGAAGAGGAGGAGGACATGTCTCGTGTTCCATATGCAAGTGTAGTTGGCAATTTGATGTATGCAATGGTCTGTTCTAGACCAAACATTACACATGCAATGGGAATTTTGAGCAGGTATATGTCAAAACCAAAGAAGGATCCTTGGACAACAGTAAAAAGGGTTTTCAAGTATTTGTGTGGCACAAATAGCTATGGATTGTGCTACCAAGGAAGACCAGGATTGGACAGAGTGTTCAACATACATGGATTTTTGGATGTAGTCTAAGCTGGAGATCTGGATCGTAGGAGATCTACAAGCAGGTATGTGTTTAACCTGTTCGGAGGAGCAATCTGTTGGATGAGCAAAAGACATGTTGTACTGGCACTTTCAACTACACACATTGAATACACGACAACCACTCATGCAAGGAAGTAGTATGGTTACAAATATTGTGTCTAGGTATTGGGTTGGTACATCAAGCTGTAAGGATAGATTGTGACAGTCATAGTGTAATTTTGTTGGCGAAGAACCCAACTTATCATTCAAAGACAAAGCATATGTGAGAGACATGGTTGAAGAAAAAAAAATGTTGTTGATGAATAGGGACACTTTGAAGAATTTTGCAGACTCATTAACAAAATATTTGAGCACTGAGAAGTTCTCTTGGTGTAGAGGATCCATGGATTGTAACCCCCTGTATGCAAAGAAAACAACAAGTGTGGTAATGTTGGGTATGTGTTATATTCTTTGCACGACTAGCCTTAGTGTCTGCTACATTTCGTTGGGTGCATAGGGGGGCCTCTAGGCCCTCCTTTGAGGTTTTAGGGGCAGTGCCCTCGAGAAAAAGCTTTTTCCTCAAGAAACATGTCACATTTTTGCCTTGTTTTTCATGTCACCTTGATTTCCGTGTCCATTGTTGATTTTTTTTTTCGAAACATGGTTTTTGTCGATGGTTTTCTATTTCCAGTTAAGGAATTAGGGTTGTTGACTAATCCAAGTCATTGCGTTAGGGTTTTTGATGCCGCTGGATCCTATATGTATATTGTATTGTAAATAATGTATCACGATGAATGAATATAAAATATGTTGGTTTTCCTGGTTTGGGTTTCCAGGGGAAAAATATTTGTGTAATGTGTGTATTTTCCATTGTATCTTTTCTTTTCTTTTACTGGAAGTATGTTTGCAGAAAATATTGTACAAGGTTAAAATCTACAGGGTTAGGCGAGAATTCTGGGTAGAGGAAGTATGTACTACATGTTACCTAGTCAATTGATCACCCTCATCGACATTGGATGACAAAAATCCACATGAGGTATGGACTGGTAAGAAACCGTCTCTTGAACATCTCAAAGTGTTTGGTTGTGATTATTTTCCCAAGGAAAATATGAGTAAGCTAGATAATAAGCTGAAAAGTGTATCTTTATTGATTATAAATATGGTATGAAAGGTTATAAGATTTGGAACCCATAAACTAAGAATACTATTTACACCCAAGATGTTGTTGTTAGAGAGGTTAAACATGTTCCCAAACATGAATTACTACCAAAGAAAGAAGAACATAATAAAATAGAGTTTGAGTGGGATGATGCAAAATACAAATCAATAGAAGAAGATGAATAATAAGAAGACGAACCTCATACTCCAGTGTTGAGAATATCCGTGAAGGAAATATGGCAACCAAAAAGGTATATTCGACCTAATTTTTGTGCCAATTTTGTTTTATCTATTACTGATGATGATCCCATAACTGTCAGGGAAGTAGTGAAATCAAAGGATAGTGAACTATGGAAGAATACCATGGTTGAAGAGATGGAATGCTTGGATACGAATGAGGCTTTGGATCTAGTTGAGTTTCCAACTAGAAGAAATCCCACTGGTAGAAAATGGGTGTTTAAGAATAAGTTGAATGTAGAAGGTGTTATCACATATAGTTGTCAAGGGCAGTAGGTTGTCCAAGTTCGCGACCTGCATAAGAAGCGTCAAAGAGAAACACTTAGAGCGGTCCAATATGGACTCAAATCAAGCGAGCGAGCAAGTTCAGTTTTCAATGGATGGGATTCCATGTGAAGTTTAGATCAGCGGCCCTTAGGCGATCGGGATCATAGAGTTGCACGAAGTATAGCGTCAGAGTTCTAAAATCGGGAGGCCAATCCTAACCGTTGATCATGAGAAGGATACGTGGCGCAAGATTAGCATTTCGTGGTTTCGCGAGATGGAGTGGTCAAAGAGTATACTCTTTAGAACTTGTGGAATGCGAAATATGGAAAAGATCGCAGCCGTTGATCAAAAGAGAGATCTGGACCGTCGAAATCCACGTCTAGGCACATAGGTGAAGATCAAATATTGATTGTTAGATCCAAGCACGTGAAGGGATATCTATACCGTTGGGCCAAAGGTAGATCAGGGTTGTCTGATGCAAGGGGACACATGTCTCTCATTCCAAGCAATCGCGATTTTGTGACTCGAAGATTTCAGCATGGAACATAGTGCAAACTTGCAAAACACAAAGTTGTGAAATGATCCGAGTCGTCTAACTAGGGGAGCACGTGGCAACAGATAAGCTAAATCATTATTTCACATTTCGGTGGTTTCAGCATGGAGCAAGGTGCGAAGCCTCGAGTTTCGAAATACCAATGTTAATTAGGGTTGTTCGATGCAAAGAGACACATGTCATCTGATGTGTTAATCTAAAGCGCAAGAGTTGGGTCATTGATCAGGAAGCCTCATCTCAAATCAAAAGATCAATGGTCACACTCCATTGCGAGGTTGAAAGGTGCGCACGTTTTAAAATTTCAAGGGCGGGCTGCAATCGGAACCGTGGTTTTTGGAAACAGACGTGTGGTGATTCATGGTGAATTGTGGGGACAAAAGCAGTTTTCTTTCAAACCACCCTTGGTCACATTGAATATGGGGCGATGTAAAGGAGTTGTGAAAAAGGATGAAGCGCCCGAGTTGATCACAGAGAAAGATTTGTGTGATCACAGAGAAGGATTGTCAGGTCTTTTCCTGATCCTAATGAAAGTAGTTAATGAAAGTAGAGGTGTGGTTGGAACCTCATTTCGTTCCATAAATGGAAAACATGAAAGAATTGGCCGTGGAGATAGACTATCAACCCAAAGTTCCCCTGTCAGCAGATTGTCTTGCAAAGCCCATACTGATCTGATCTTGCATTTGACAGAAGAATGCAAGTGCAACTTGACAGAAGAAGATGTAGATGTTAAGCCTTAAATGCATTGACCAGAGCATGCTCCTGGTGGGATTTGGTAGTTATGACTATAAATATTTAATTTTGATTTTTTGTTATGGTCAATGGTTGAGCTATGCTCTCGTATTGTAAAGTTTTAATGAAGATCTGGTTCTCTTCTTATGTAATTTGATTTGAGACATCTTGTTTAATGTAAGTCAACTTCTTTTCATATATCTATAAACAGTTGTGCTAGAACACTTGGGCATGGAGGATCTAGTCGAGGGTAGTTATGTTTTTGTGATGTAGGTTTGATCATGGTGACATCACCACCAATTTTAATCAGTTTCTTGTGTTCTATTTTCCCTCCAACACTGAATGACTCAGGCATGGATGATCCAATCGGGTTGTTGTTATTGAATTGTGATGTATGTTTGATTTCAGTTCAGTGATAATTTCATTCAGTTCTCTAAAACTCTGAACCAAGAGGATCTTGTCTACTGAGTTTTTCCTCCTTAGGTTGCTGGAAGACCGGATGTCCATAGAAGATCTCTTTACTCTTCTCAAGTTCTTCCCCCTACTCACCTTCACTACAACTTACTGACTAAAGTTAGATCAAGACCTCATTCGCCTGTGCACACTAGCCCATTTTTCTGAGTTAAAGTGATATAATCATGAGACTGCATCCATTAGACCACCCTTAAATTTATTCATTGTGACATACAAACTAATGGGTATTGGGCTTACCTCTGCCGCAATCCATAGGTGACTTCTAGTGCTAACATTTATGGCATCGTTGTCGGGGAACGAATTGAAGACATTTCCCTGGGATAGAATGACAAAGATATTTTGATTATGAAGGTGCATCAGAAATCAGAACCATTGAATATTGCAGCTTGCACCTGGCAACTCCACCATCAAAGACTCCACTGGGGAGGATCCTGTTGACAAAAAAATGACCATACTAAAGGGAAAGACTAGGTATCAGTCTATGAGTTTTCTTCATGAAATCTTGTTCTTCTTTATCAGCTCATTTCCCTCTTTCCCTTCACATATAAAGAGGATGATCCTCTTCTTTGTATATCCAGATGACAATGAGCCTTCCTTTATTAATCCATCCTTGGAAGAAGAAGACATGCCCTCTTCTTGTGTTGTAGATGTCTATTATGTGTCTTCACCTCAACCTATTCATAAAAAAGAGATATGTATTGCATCTCCTCTTGAAATTGATCACCCATGTAACCTTGAGGAGGTTGAAAATAATTCACAGTCTTCTCAAATCTCATTACCCTTCGTTATTCCTACTGAGCCTTGCCATCAACTCGTTAATACTCATGATCAACCCATTGATTTTCAAATTAAAATCAGAAATAAATTGTTTAAACCTTTGAGGTTGCCATATCACCTTAACCCTTATCCTCTTGATTCCTTTGAGTATATTCCTCGATTTTCTGGGGAGGATCATGTTACAACTGAGAGGCACTTTGGGGACTTTGAGAACTTTATTGATCATTTTGAGATCGTTCATGATGATGTTACCATGAGATTGTTCTCACATTCCCTATCTGGAGATGTTGCTATGTGGGTTAGATGTCTAGAGGTCGGTTCTATTGGTTCCTGGACTGAGCTATGCCATGATTTTTTAAAGTGTTGGGGTGAGAACAAATCCCTTGATCAATACTCGTTTGAGTATAATGCCTTGAGGAGAAGGGAAGAGGAAGCCTTGGCTATCTTCAACATGAGGGTTTACAACATTTATCATAGTATGCCTTTGGATATCATACCCACATAGACTGCTGCCATGATGTACTATGTGATGGCTCAACATCCAGAGCTTGTCCTTCTCTAGAGAGAAAGGAATTATCCATTGTTAAGACATATGTTTGAAGATGTTTTAGAGGTCGAAGAAAACATCAGGGCTAGCAAGTAGGTTCATACATAGGCAGATCTCGAAAATTGGCGTGAGCAAGAAGACTTTCCATCTGTTTCAAATTATGAGCAAGAAGATAGTGAATATGAATCAAATCTAGAGCAACGACAAGGAAGTGGGTGTGATTCACATTTGGAATCAGATCCTTCAATAGCTATAGACTTTTCGATGGGTAGGAATTCATATCAATCTTATGATCAGTTTCCAGAACATTTTGAGCATGTAGGAGTGGTTGATTGCATAGATAACTGTATGTTCTTGGCTGATCATAGTTTTGATGTTCTAAATCTCGCTGCACCATTATCTTGCGACCATTCTTACGAAGAAGAGACTACAATTTTTGATGATCAAGAGTTGGTTTCAAAAGAGCAAGGAGGGCATTTATGTGCAAGCAGAGAGAATTTTACAGAGGAGCATGGTCTTCTAAAGTAGCCAGGATTCTATCACATTATTCATGATCCTGTGGCCATATACATGGAGTCATACGTTTCAGATGTTCTGAAATTTTCAAATGGAATTATTTCACCGATACTTACATGTGAGTGTGGTTTCATGAAAGGTTTCCAAGACCAAACCATAGATCCTTTTCCTTTATTCATTAAGGAAAAGCATTGGGTGGAAATCAGTTATCCTGGACTCACAGAAGACACAGAGCAGCATGTACAGGAGGAGCAATTTATCTCCTGTCTAGAGCCAGTAAGTGAACAACCATCGCCCGGGACCAGTCAACCTGCATCAACTATTTACCCACCTATGCCTACCAGAGATATTTAGCCATGTGTGAGCAGTTGTGTAGCAGAGAAGGCTGTCTATTACAATTTTTTTGGAGTTTGTTGCTTGCCCTATGAGCCTATGAAGGAATACATGGAGTTGTATTTCCTTCATGTTTGGAAGTCGCCCAACTTTATCCTGACCTCAACATTAGAAGAAAAGTTGAAGAATGTAACCGTTCTGCTGTCACGGTTGCATTATCTGTTATCAATCACAAACATAGTGAAGGAGATTCCAGTTAGGAAGTTACTTGAATGGATATGGTGGAAATTTCCTTTCACCTAGCATTGTGTAAAAATCAATTAGTTTAGGAATGTATATAAATAAGCTCATTGGAGCATGTGTATTTATTTTCATTTTTACTTATCGACCTATATTTTTCAAGAGGATGTTTTGAGCTCAACTCCATAGCCCAATGCATAAGGCAAATAGAACTGCTTGTTCTTGGCATCTCGTAGGGAGCATTCCACCCCCTGTGGAGCCAAATGTTATCACATATAGTTGTCAAGGGAAAAAAGTTGCCCAATTTCATGGTCTACGCAAGAAGTGTCAAAGCGCAAGACTCAGAACAATCCAATATGGACTCAAATAAAGCAAGCGAGCAAGTTCAGTTTTTAACGGTTGGGATTCCATGTGAATTTCAGATCAACGACCCTCAAGCGATCGGGATCATAGAGTTGCACGAAGTATAGCGTCAGAGTTCTGAAATCGCGAGACCAATCCTAGCTGTTGATCTTGGGAAGGACACGTGGTGAAAGATTATCATTTTGTGGTTTTACGAGATGGAGCGGTCAAAGAGTAGAGTCTTTAGAACTCGGGGAATGAGAAATAGCGAAAATATCGCATCTTTTGATCAAAAGAGAGATCTGGACCGTTGAAATCCACGTCTATGTGCGCAGGTGAAGATCAAATTTGGACCGTTAGATCCGAGCGTGTGAAGGGAGATCTGGACCATTGGGACAAAGGTATATCAAGGTCGTCCGATGAAAGGACACATGTTGCTCGATCCAAGAAATCACGATTTCAGGACTCAGAGATTTCAGCATGGAACACAGTGCAAACTCGTGAAACGCAAAGTTGCGAAATGATCTGAGCCATCCAACTAGGGGAGCATGTGGCAGCAGATAAGCGAAAATCATGATTTCGCATTTCAGAGGTTTCAGCATGGAGCAAGGTGAGAAGCCCCAAGTCCCGAAATGTCGATGTTAATCAGGTTCATCTGATGCGAAGGGATGCATGTCATCCGATCTGTTGATATAAATCACCAGAGATGGGTCGTTGATCAGGAAGACTCATCTCAGATAACAAGATCAATGGTCATGCTCCATTGTGGGTTTGAAAGGTGCACACATTTTAAAATTTCAAGGGTGGGCCGCAATCAGAACCGTGGTTTTTGGAAAAGGACGCGTGGTAATTCATGGTGAATTGCAGGGACAAAAGTGGTTTTCTTTCAAACCACCCTTGGTCGCACCCATAATTGCACAATTGCGTAGGGTCACGAACCTAGGTCACATTGAATATGGGGCGATGGAAAGGATCCGCGCAAAAGGCTAAAGTGTCCGAGTTGATCACAGAGAAAGATCTGCGTGGCCTCGAGGCGCCAGAATTGACTCGAAGGAGTCGTGAGCTTGCCTGGAACGTTCATGAGTGTCAGGTATTTTCTCGATCCTGATGAAAGTAGTTAATGAAAGTAGAGGTGTGGTTGGAGCCTCATTTCGTTCCATAAATGGAAAGCATGAAAGAATTGGTCGTGGAGACAAACTGTCAACCCAAAGTTCTCCTGTCAGTAGATTGTCCTATAAATCCCATACTGATCTGATCTTATGTCTAACAGAAGAATGCAAGTGCAGCTTGACATAAGAAATTGTAGATGTTAAGCCTGAAATGCAGTGACCAGATCACGCTCCTAGTGGTAGCTGGTAGTTCTGAGTATAAATAGTTAGTTTTGATTTTCTTTTATGGTCGATGGTTGAGCTATGCTCCTGTATTGTAAAGTTTTAATGAAGCTCTAGTTCTTTGGTTATGTAGTTTGATTTGAGACTTCTTTTTTCATGTAAGTCAAGTTATTTTCATATCTCTGTAAATAGTTGTGTTAGAACACTCAGGCATGAAGGATCCAATCGAGGGTAGTTATGTTTTTTTGATGTAGGTTTGATCACAGTGACGTCGCCACCAGTTTTAATCAGTTTCTTGTGTTGTGTTTTCCCTCCGACACTGAATGACTCGGGCATGGATGATCCAGTCAAGTTGTTTTTATTGAATTGTGATGTATGTTTGATTTCAGTTCAGTGATAATTTCATTCAGTTCTCTAAAACTTTGAACCAAGACGATCTTGTCTTCTAAGTTTTTCCTCCTTAGGCTGTTGGAAGACCGGATGTCCATAGCAAACCTCTTCACTCTTTTCAATTTCTTCCCCCTACTCACATTTACTACAAATTACTGACTGAAGTTAGATCAAGAGCTCATTTGCCTGTGCACACCAACCCAATTTTCTGAGTTAAAGCGATATAATTTTGAGACTGCATCCATTAGACCACCCTTAAATTTATTCATTGTGACATACAAACTGATGGGTACTGGGCTTACCTATGTTTCAATCCATAGGTGACTTCTAGTGATAATAGAAGGAAAAGTGGAGAAATGCAAAGCTCGGTTAGGAGCAAAATCCTATTCCTAGGTAGAGAGAATTGACAACTATGTAATATTTTTTTGGCAAAAGCAATATTATTCCTTTTTAGGGACTCCATTGCCAGTGGAATCGAACCCATAAACTCTCATCAGTAGCCCTGTTACTTCTAGTGTTTAGAGCTTTGTCTGTCAGGACAATCCCCATTCAAATGCCCACAACGCTAATAAGCGCTTCAATTTCACACATTCAGATGCCAATAATGATTCTACATGTCACACACCTCACATCTTTTCTCGAAGATCTTCATCAACATGTAGTTCTCGAAGTTGTGTTAGTTGTGCCAACCCCTATATGCTTTTCATCTTCACACAATGTCAATCTATTTCACATACAAATATAGGTTCAGATGAAAAAAACAAATCTATTTCACATACAAAAATAGCTTAAGATGAAAAAAGCAGGGAACCTTGCAAGAGCACAAAGGCTTCTTTTTATATAAATCTAGTTTTATTTGACTAAATTCATTATTCAAAATAGAATTAACAAACATTCATTTACAATAATAATACAAAATAATATTCCCATCTTTAACCTTCATTCTTTCTTATTTATCCTTTTTTTAATGGCTTTTTGATGAATGAATCTCTTGCTTTTCCCACTTTATTAGTATGCATAAACTTGGACAACTTTATCTCCTTCAAAGCATTGTTTTGAAAATAACAAGTTTTTTTCTCCTCTTGAATCACATGCTTCAAATATGAAAAGAAAACATCTCTTATTAGCTTTGAAACTAGATCATGCATTCATACCTCCATTAAATCCTACAAAACAAGACAAAGAAGCTTCATGAATTTTGTTTACTTAAGACTTACATGAATTTAATGAAATTTTAACCTCTACATATGATGTTGTATTATTTCATTTTAAATTAAAGATAGATTTAAGCATGAAGAACCACACCTATGCTTGTGGGCTTCAAACACCATACAAAATATGGAAAAATAAGTCGAATTTTTCAATTGGAAAATTTGCAAATGATAGAAATATAAATGACCAAAGCCTTTATGAAATAGTTGATTTGAAACCAAGCTTTCCCACACCAAATCTTCAATGCAAGCTTGAATAAAGAGAGTTTATATTCTCCTTTTATCTAAATCTCACCCATAGGAATGTGCAAGACCAATTGCTTGCCTCACAAGCTTGCCAAAGTTCCAAGGTGAGCAATGCAATATTAGAGAAGTGAAAATGTTACCCAGAGACCCGAGACTTAGCAGAAGTTGTTGTCCAAAGTTCTAAGAAATGATTCTTTTTAAGCGATTTTCTCTGGGGATGTTTTCCCAAAATTCGGCAAAAAATTGTTAGATCCACATATTTGAGTAATTATTTTTGTATAATTTAACTGCTCTGGGTTTTTTCAACACGTTGAATCCATTTGTGAAATCAAAAATGGATTTTAAACAACAAAAAATAGTGATTCCGTGTAGATATATATCACCAGATTCCGATGAAAAAATCCATTTCGTAGAATAATTAAACAACACCCTTTGCAAAATGAACTTGCAAGGCAACCTGCTCAACTATTTATCATCTTACCTCTTTAACCAACTGAAAGATTGAAATCAAAGTGTTAACCATGTGTTTTAGAGTTCCATCGAGCCTTCAACACTCGTTGGGGTCTATGGGGATTAAGTAAGATTGTGCTCAAAATCCTTCGAACTGGGCCTAGAAAACTGACATATGACCACTTATTCATCCAACAAGAACATTGTAATTATTCGATAGTATCGAAAATTTGTTCAAAACAAGGATGAGATCAATTAAAAGTTTGATTAAATAGGTTCTTTGAAAATAGAGATGTAACTATTTTCGCACTCATCGATTGCATATTAAACTCAAAAATATTTTCAATGAGTAGTTAGATTCAAAAATGCAATTTAAACAACATAAAATTGTGATTTCCTGTAGATTTATGTCACCCGATTCCAATGAAAAAGGGAAAAATGTAGAAGAGTTAGACAAAGTCGTTCTCACAGTCGTAGTCTAACTGTTCTATATTTTTTCCATTCTTCTACGATATTTTCTGTTTAATTTTTCCCTAAATCCGGTGAGAATTCATTGGATTTGCAAATTTGAGTTGTTAATTCTATATAATCGGAGTGTTTCAGGGGTTTTTAAACAAGCTGAATCCATTTCCGGATTCAGAAATGCAACTTAAACAACAAAAAATCGTGATTTCATGTAGATTTATGTCGTCGGATTCCAACAAAAAGGGCCAAAACATAGAACAGTTAGACAACATTGTTCTCACATCCATAGTCTAACTATTCTACATTTTTTCCCTTCTCCAATGATATTTTATGTTTAATTTTTCCAGAAACATGATGAGAATTTGTTGGATCTACAAATTTGAGTTGTTAATTATGTATGTTTGTCAACACACTCAATTTATTTTTGGATTCAGAAATAAAATTTCAAAAACATAAAATTGTGATTTCATGTAGATTTATATCGCTTCTGGAAAAAAGGACCAAAACATAGAACAATTAGAAAATGTCATTCTCATATTTAGATTATACATTTCATAATCATTTAAGTTTTATAAATCTCATTGAGGGGAAGTCAATGAAGCTTGTTTACCTACTTTAGAGTGTAGAATCTGATTTTGTTAGTTGCATCAGATTTTTATACCCTGAATACTTATACATTGGGATTATACATTTCATAATCATTTAAGTTTCATAAATCTCATTGAGGGGAAGTCAATGAAGCTTGTTTATCTACTTTAGAGGGTAGAATTCGATTTTGTTAGTTGCATGAGATTTTTATAACCTAAATACTTGTAGGTAGCCTATTCTAGATATAAAAAATGTATTTCAGCTAAACACCCTTTTGTATGTGTAAATGCATTTTTAATTAGAAATTTGAGTTTCATTTGGGATGATGTTTTGCCTGAATTAAGTTCCATCAAATATTAATTGATCCTTTTTATATAGACCTTGACACATTCATTGACATACAAACAATCTCCTCATACTTGACTAATTGTAATGTGTGAAATGGTCCACTGACATATGTGCCAACACTTTGTCAAAAATTGTTGATTTTGTCTTCACAAGATTTCACGTGACTATGGATATGTATAATATGATTAGACAAGGTTGAATACTTGTGTTATGTGCTTGAAATTAATCATTTCTTTGTTTCCATCACTTGACGTGCCATTTCCACCACACATAATGTTGTGGTTCTAATGGCAAAATAAAGAATTGTGCAAAAAAAAATGGGTGGATTGTTTAGTAAGTARTCATGTCATTGCATTGTTRGACATARCCCAATGTTAGTGTGATACACCATATATCCTTGATYCTCACCTCTCCATACCATWTYCATGTGTGAATGTTGTTGGAGCCATTATTTATCATTGWTTGCCTRACCAACCTTAAATGTGATCTTTCGTYACTCGATATATGGCTATTCTCATAATTTGATCTTCARTGTCWCCAATAACCTCATGGAATGACACTTATGAATAATTTCCCAAAAACTCAAAAAATTMCCTAACAAAATAAKAAATGTGTTTCTCATGAGTGTGCATGAATCACAAACCTAATATACAAAAGAAAAATGACACTAATGCCAAAATGGGATATTCATAGAATTGTATTTAAACCAATAATGACAAAACACTCATTAAAAAGTGAGTAAAKYCATGTCTATGCAAAGAGACAAATGTGAATCACAATWTAAAACAAYAAACATGGATGGAAGCATAAATGGACAAGAGGTTATTCATCATGTTTGTTCATCATCAAGATAACTCAAGAACAACTTGAAGGTAAGACAACTCAAGAACAACTTGAAGGTAAGATGCATCGAGAAGGCACTTTGAAGCTAAATATTAATGCTGGAATTTAATAATAATAAAGGGGTTCCCCAAGTTTATATACTTGGGGTGGGTTGAGGCCTCAACACAATTTTTTTCCAAATAAAATATTGAAGCAATGTATTTAGTAATAGTTTTACCTCATTTCTCACAAACTCAAAAATCCCTTGTGATAGTTTTGTGTCTAGCATCAACTTCAAAAGTATTACCATTTGAAGATAACAACAATGATGTCATCAATTATCCTATACTCATACAAATATTATCTTCTTCAAATTTGTCATCCCAATCATGTTCATATACTTCTTGAAATATATCCTTGAACCTTTGAGATCTGAGCAAAGGATTGTACAAACTCACCAATGTTAAACATAGTCATCACCACTCCACCTCCATGTTTGAAATCATATATATCAAGCTTGAGTGGCTCATTTCCTATTTTTTGAGATATTTCCATGCATTTTAAGAGTCCTAAAAAATACTTTCTCATCATCAATAATTTAAACAATTGTATTCCAACACTTTAGTTAAATCTATTTTTCTTTATTGCATCTTAGTTTGTACTAAATTTTTTAAATAGTATGATGTGAAGCCTCTTTGATGTTCGTAACCACCAACCACAATTATATTTAAAATATATGGATAGGTCCACCTTCAACATCATTACTAACTTGAATAAATCCCACTAGCGTTTCTATCTACACCATAACCTAGTTGTGGATCTTAGACTATCTTGGACATTCCATAATGTGAATTTGTGGCCCATGACATCTTAATCCAAGAAACTCCTAGAATGTCAACCTCGGTATGGAAGATAATCACCCACATTTGAATATGAGTGTTTGGACCCATATACTCCTATGTAATCATGAATATGTCCATCATTATAAGATGACATTCCATTCATGTGACGACTATAGCTATCCTAAGTGTATGGAGGCTATGTGGATTTATGCTCTTGGAATATCTAACCCTATGATATCCATAATCATCCCTATGTGAGGATTGTATATTAATTATTATAACAAATCTAGTTCAAGGTTGATTTCTCCTATCATTTTCCCTTCCAAAAGGTTGATGTCTTCCATCTAAAAAGCATCTCCCTTCATGAACCCCAAATTGGCAATCACATTCTTTTGTCCTCTGATCTGAATTTTATGAGCAGAACGAAATGACTATAGAGTATTAACAAGTGCTTAACAGAAAATAACAGAGATACAGTAAAACCGGTTTTCTATTCAATAACGAAATAAGCTGAAACTGTAAAATGCAACGGAAACAAGCTTGCTGGAATGGTGTTGGCTTATCTCTGAGAAGAGATGTGACGGTTGCGCTCATTCGCAAGAAGAAGATTACAATGAGGCTCTGAAGGCCTTTTTACAATAAATAGGAATTCCAAAAACCATAGACATCCAAAAACCTAACCCTAGGAGATGAAGCGCCAAAAGTCACGTGGGCCCCGTTTGGGTAAGTTAGTACATTAACTTTCTGGGGTCGTAACTTTTGCATATGATCTCCATTTTAGGCGTATGATGGCCCGTTGGAAAGGTATCATTGAGGAGATTAATTTTGGGGCCTAAATGATTCCATAGTATATCATTGATTTGGGTAAATCCTGAAAAAATGTCATTTAGGTCCTCACAATGGCCCCGGAAGTTAAAACTGCTAAAAATAGTAAATTGCCAAAATTGCCAGAAAACTGTTTTGAGCCAGTTGGAAAAGGTGGGTGGCCACTGATATCCACCTGGATCAATTCTCCCTCCTTAGGAAGCAATGGTCTCCATTGCGTTGAGGTCCCCCATCAAATGAGTAAATTTCTGCTAAATCTGGCCTCGGGTGAGCCACTTGCCTTGGTGCAGGAGCTACCCTACTTTGACGACTTGATAAAGTTGGATCCTTTGATGTTTAGTGCCCTTGATATGTGTGTCCACAATATTATCATTGGATTCTTGTTGTATGCAATTGGGGTTGAGATCAGTTGGTGTCAGTTGTTCTGCTACTTCTGAGGTGTCCAATAATGGTGGGAAATAAGGGCGAAGGAGATCCACGTTGAACACTGGGTGCAGGCCAAGGAAAGGAGGAATGTTGAGCTGAAAAGCATTATCCCCTACGGCATTGGTGATGGTGTATGACCCATAACGGAGTGGGAGAAGATTCTGATGGGGTCTTGTAAGGTGTTCTTTCTGAAATGCAACCAAACTTTGTCGCCCCCTTGAAACTTATGTGAAACCCAATGTTGATCATGGCATTGTTTTTACTTGTCATTGGACTTCTGTAGGATATCTTGAACTTGTTGGTGGATGTGATGGATCCTCTCAATGAACCGGGTGGCTTTGTCAGCTTCAGTTGGAGCAAGAGATGAGTCGGTTGAGGTGACCGTAAGGGGAAGTGCAACATCTATGGGACCCAATGGTTGGAATCCCAACCCCACCTGAAAGAGGATATGGCCGGTTGAGCTATACAGGGCTCGGTTGTAGCTATGTTGGACATAGGGAATACTCTCATCCCATGTACGAGGGTGTTGTGAATTATACATGCGGAGGATATGCACAATAATTCGATTTACGACCTTGGTTTGGCCATCTATCTGCGGGTGGAAGGTTGTGGATTTGGTGAGCTTGGTGTCCAGCAGTGACTAGAGGCTCAACCAAAATTTGTTAAGAAATCGATTGTCTCGATCTGAGACAATGGTTTGCGGGATTCCAAAATGTACTCAGACTCATTCAAAGAAGAGCTTGGAAGTGGCCTCTGTTGTGATGTTCTTCTTGCAGGAAACCAAAATTGCCATCTTAGAAAAGCGATCAACAACCACAAAAACACAGTCATTTCCTTGCTTGGTGGACGGGAGGCCCGACATGTAGTTCATTGAGATGGATTCCCATGGCCTTTAAGGAGTAGGAAGAGGGGTGTAAAGGCCTTGTTTCTTTGTGGTCGGTTTGGCAATCGCACAGGTAGTGCAGGACCTGATATACTTGATGACCTCCTGTCGAAGTTTCGGCCAGTAGAAATGTTTCTGTAGCATCGCCACTATCTTTTCGACATCGAAGTGTCCTGCCACCCAACTATAGTAGGATTCCAAGATCAGCTTCCCTCGCTCACTTGATGGAGCACATATATGGCCCAGACGACACAACAACCCATCCTAAATATGGAAATTATTGACAACTATGTTTTCCCCCAACATTTGGTAGGTGGCGGCTGTTGTTGCTGAGTTTATACTTTAAGGCTCTAAAGTATATTGTCAAGGCATCCGAAAAATAAAGAGAATTAAGGAGTAAGAATCAATTATGAAGGGTAAATCAAAGTTGGTTTCTCAACTGTCTCTATCTAGCTTCCCATTGTTCTTGGATGTTGATTTCTCTCTCAATAACTGCCCATGAACGTTCTAATTCGACTCGGGTAGTTGTTGTTTGCAGGATAATATTAAATAAGTTCAAAGCAATGCTAGTTTGATCCTATAGGCTAGGTTCTATGTTAGGTTGTCTGTTACTTGGGACAGTCATGAGGAGTAAAATTTTATTAAATTATAAAAAAAAATTAAAATTTGTTGCTTCAGTTTTGTGGGATGAAATTGAAAAGGAATTTTGGAACTCAAAATAATAACATAATAACAGTAAAGGTCGTTTACTGTACTTGAAGAAATTTGAGAATATCAAAATAAAAACAAAGTAACGTTGTTGGATAATAGGAGGCTTTAATCGTGAAAGAATCTCATATCATAACAGAAGAAGGGGAGAAAAACAAAATTTCTAATGAAGTATAAGATATAACCATCCAACAGACCTACAGGTCTTGAAACTGTTGATAGCAATCATAGAGGAAAAACTGTAAATGATTAGATAATCAAATAAATTCAAACTACAGTAGAATATTGAATTAAACTATAGCTGACCATTCATTAGAAAGACATGGAATGAAAGATGTTGAAAGATATTGAAAACAGAGTGAAGGAACACATAGCTTCAAGGTGACAAAATTCAAAATCTCTTCTGCATTATCTATATCATTGTAAATACGAAAACTTCTAATACAATCGGCTCCCAAAAAACCAAACCCTTTCTCAGTCTTGTGAAATTATATTTATACATGATCACCAAACCTTTTTCCCGTTGGTGATTAACTAACTTTCGAATACTACGGTTACATGAATGAGCAATGTTGAACCATTTACATTTCTATTTTAACTGCTTTATTATTTCAAATGATGAAAATATCCAAAACAATATTTCATGTCTATGATGATGAACTTCCTTCCTTTTCTTTAAGACAACGAATACATTTTCCCAGAAATTGCACCAAAACTCATCTTTTGCCTCAAATACGAAGAAATTTCTCTGTATTTTAGGCAGACGGTCTTCGATTATCTTTCTTGTGAACTTAATAGTTTGTAACTTTAAGTTCGGCATCACTATCCATTTGTCGATTTGAGCGACACTGATTACCTTTATTTGTGGGATCTCCACCTGAATTTATTCCAGATCCTCCTTGAATCTTAACTGATGCTTAACAATGTTAATTTCTCCTAACAACCCTGGACAGTTGTTTCTTCCAAAGTTTAATGAAGCTTTCTCTAAAAGGTCGAAAATTCCTTGACAATCATCATTAACCTCTCTGGTTATTTTCTTGTTTTCTGCGAGGTTTGCCTCCCATACTTTAAGTATTATATCACCTTTAATCTGCTCTGAAGTAGATAGCTTTTGAGTCTCTTCGAACTCCTCTTTTGTTGAAAGAGCCACTGCTTTTTGAAAATTTGTTCTGGCTACTTTCACTTCTCTCTCTTTCAGGAGAATACTCTCCAAGGATTTACTTGTTTCCTGAAAGTAATTTTGAATAAATTCTAGCTTAAAAAACACTCCCTGTTGCTCTTTTTCTATCTTTGTATGTATTTCCAACACCTGGGCTTGGAAGATTTCAAGCTCTACCACTTGATTTTGAATGGAATTAATCTTATTTTGTAACTGTTTATTCATTTCTTCTTACTGTAGGACATGTGCTTGACTGACCTATATTTTCAGGTTTGCTTCATCTAAGCTTGCTTTCAGTTTTTGAATCTCTTGAATGTCATTGAATTGGGCTCGTTTTAGACCCTTGTTTATCTCCTAACTGATACTTCTTTCAATCTCCTTTAATCGATTTTGTAGTTGTGCTATCATCTGATCTTTCTGCTACAACATAGTTCTCAAATTACCCACAGAGTATAAATTTGTTTATTCTAAGGCCCCCATTGTGCCTGCTATTTCTGTATCAAATTCCCCTTCTTTAATTTTTTGTCCATCTACAATGATCTTGTGCTTTTTTATCATCATGTCTCCTCTTGGATGCATTTCCTGTTTCAGGATAACCTTCCTCTTTTTACTGAAAAAGTAATTAGAGGAAGGAATCTTATCCCTAGAAATAGATTCGAGATCACTAATGTATAGATCTCCCTCTTGGGGGTTTCCATAGGTAGACTGCAATGGAGTCAAAGAAGTAATGGGACTTCCAAGTTCCGTCAATGTTGTTCCTCCTACTTTTTTAGGAAAATCCTCAGAGATTTCTAGGCATGTTTCCAACTCCTTTCCTTTCCCTGCCTTTGATTTTTTTGTCTAAGGAACTTCTGTTTCTTGTGAAGGCATTTCAATCTCCTTAATTTTTCCCTTTGTATTTTCTTTATCCTGTGCTTCTATTTCAAAACCTCGGGGAGGCCCTTCCTTCTCTGGAGGATGGGTCATGGATTTGCCCTGTAAAACCTTTGGCAAACAACTTCACCTGTGACTTTGGAAGGACATGAAACCAGTATGTAAGTCGAGTGATAAGGCATGTACCCTGTTCAATAACTCCTCATAGGTTTTAACCTATTTGAATATATCATCATAAACAGATTTTTCGTGTTCATAAGCTTTTATATTGCAGTGCATCAAATGTTTGTTTACTAATTGATAAGGGTCATGCTTTCTGTGTTCGATATCTACCAGTTTAACTTCTTCTAGTGCTTCGGCTTCCACTTTAGAATGGACTAGGTTTAGCAATGAAAATTTCCCAATATGTACAGGGAAGATTGGCCAGGACTTCTTTTGAGCTGCCTTTAGCTATATTCCAATACCATCTTTCACTATTTGGTGTGCTACCTCCCTCAATACCAGTCTGTTCGGGAGGAATTTTGGAAGCGCATGAGGGGGGATTGAACACCCATAAACCCTAATGTAAGAGAAGTTTTCATCAATGAACCAGTCGGCTATTGCTTTGAGGTTTTTTGAGACTGGCTCAGAAATGAAAGGGGGTTCACATCCATAAAACATTTTATGCATTCGAATTACTATGAAATGACAAATTTTGTAAAATGCATTCTTAGCATTTTCTTTCCATAGCATAGAGTGATACTCGTGAACGGGTTCATGGCAGGTTATGTTCCAACTCCAATTCATCAGGGGAAATGGAGTCACAAAGCAGATTGCGTCCATAATGTACGCCGACATGTAAAAGGCCACTGGCTGACCTTTAAATCTTGCAACTCTGTAATTTGAAACTTCTTGGGCTAGGTTATCAGACAAAATCTTGCTCGAGTTAAAAGTGTATCCTTCTGATGCTTCTTCTAAAAAGGGCACCCATTCTGCGGGAAAATGGCAAGGATTCTTTTTTCTCGAAAAGTCTACACAACACAATGGCTACATAGACCATGTACTCGTTCAAAGATGTTGTGGCATAAACCCCATGGGTATCAGCCCTAAATTTCGATGGACATCTCCACCATTCTATGATTAAATCGGGATAATTTCGGTCTGCCTCAGTACACTCCTTCCTTTGAAATTCAACTAAAAAATCGACATTATAAATGTGCTTAGGATTTGGTGAGAGTTTGTACATTACTTGTATATGCTCTGGCCTGAATGAGCCGACAACGACTGCTTGATCGTTTAAAATGCTTCTTGTCAGGATATCGACCTTCTCCAAGGCCCAATTGATCATGTCGTTGTATGCCATGAGCTGAGGGCATGCTGTGATGTTATGAAGCTCCGATTCTGCTATATCCCGAAAGTGATTCTCAAAATCAGTAGGAGAATTTTTTATTTCGTAATCCAGGAATTCATAGATTTGTGTCCAGGATTTAATTGAGTCGATGGCATGCGGCGTAGTGTCGGATATAATATCTCCTTCTGGGTTACGCATCTCCTCTGTATCTTCACTCTTCTTCGATGCTTTCTTTGGTGCCATAGCTTTATGTTAGAAGGAAAACCTGTCACAGAAAAGAAGCGTATGAGCTTGGCCGAATCCGAATTAACTTTGAAGGATAGAACAAGCATAGGTTTTGGAACACAGATTTTGAATTTTCCTTAAACTCATTTTATGACAAAAACACTGACGTAGCTGACCTGTAATCAATTACATTTAATGCAAAAAATATTTCTGAGATACGCGCAACATTTATCAGTTATCTATTTATTAATAAGGTCGTATTTCAACAATCCCAGATTCAAAATTCGAAAGATTTATTCAACGGTACCGAAAATAAGAAAATACCTAAGAAGCTTAATTACCATTAATCGTGCTTTTAAAACAGAGTTAGTCCATTTTAAAATCTGATTATGGTTCTAGACTTCGTGTTCAAGGTTTCGGGGATCATGGATACATGACGTATGTTATCGTTGAACAATGATTCCCGAAATTGCGAAATCACGATGAGAGTAAATTAAGCCTTAAATTTCCGTATTAGTGAATTAATTAATCAGGATTAAAGACTAACTTCCAAAACAAGGTTAATTTAGTTTAAACACAGATTATGAGTCAGGACTTCGTGTTTCAGGATTTTGGGGATCATGTTGACAAGAGGTATGTTATCGTTGAACCCCATATCCCAAAATTGTGATACGATTAACGTAATCTTTAATAATTAGTAACTTCCATATTTCGGGAAATCGTGGATCGAGATTCCGTGATTGGATATGTATTAAAACATATGTTATCAGTAAACCCCGAATCCTGAAAAACTTTTAAAGGTTAGTCTTAACTCCTTTAGGTTTTAAGCTTTTCGTGATTTAAAAAATAACTTTACAGAAAGCGTGTCGGGACTTTATAACATTTTTGGTTTTTTGCCTTTAATTATTTAAAGAATAAAGCTTGTCGGGATTTCAGTACCGGCCTTTTGGAAATGATAGTGAGGGTTATGTTTTATGAAAAGTCGAAACCCGAAAAAGGAATGTTTTAGTCTTGAAGATAAAAAAAAAGTTAAAAAAATGTTTTAGCATAGGCTCCAATTGGGGACCTCGTCTCCTTGTGGGACGAGGAGAACGATTAGACTTAGTGCCTTTATTGGGTAAATGGAGTCAATGGCTTCTTTCTACAGAACTTGCTTAGGAAGGAGATACAGAGGGAAAAAGAGATTTCGTCTTTACTTCTGAAAAACTTTTCAAAACTCCCAATGTTGTAAACTCAACTGCAGCCCCATTCATGATATTCTCTTTCTCGCTACTGAATTTAAGTCTTCTTTAAGATGATCAAAACAATCCTAGGAAATCCAACAGATCTTGCATCTTTTGGCTTGCATCAAACGAAGTAAATTTCGTTCTTTTAATTGGGAAGCCTTGTCTGGACTTGGGATGCAGATCCGGTTTCGAAAATGCTGGTAACCAGAGTAGAGTGAAATTTACGTATGACATCCTTACAAATAACTCAGATATTGCTTCACTACTAGTGAGGCTGTTCAGTACTCCGGTGAAGTTATCTGTCCCTTTTTACTGAATTTCCTTTCACCACTTCGAATCATAATTATGCATTTAAATGATGAGACGAGGGTAATCATTTAAATGAATTTCCTTGCATCATCTTCTTGGACTAGATGGGGGCAATCAAATATGAATTTCCTTTCACCATCTCTCTTATATTTTAATTTTTGAACACGAAGTGGGGGCAATCAGTGGTAGTAAGTATACCAGGGATGGTATCTGTGTAAAATTTGCAGTGGAGGTCTGTCAACTTGCTTTGATTACCCTAGACAAACCTTTTCTTAACTTTCAAAGCACCTAAGCCCGCAGGGAAAAAGGGAAAGATTAATTCTAGGGGTCTTCCTTCGAGCAAGCCTAAATCCTTAGAAAATTGTTAAGAAACCTAGGAGAGTCAGGATCGGTCTACGCATAACATTGTTTAGTCAGAGAGTGAGGAGTTATGAGGACTGTTTTACCTTTTAAGATCTGTTTTTCAGCTTCCAAAGCTAAGACGTAATCTCTTCTCCCTTTGTGGGAAACCTGGAAAGATGTTTGGTTTTTTAAGAAGGAAAAACCGAGGGTAGAAAGGGGGGATAGAGAAAGACTTGGAAATCGAAAAACAGGGGTCATGGATTAAACCCAACTCTTGGAACTCTTTCTCAGAGACACTTTTCTCTCTTTGTTTATTTTAATTACCTCTTATCTTTATCTAGGTGAAACTCTTAGGGCCTAGAGTAAGAAATCGTTCTTTTAGTGACATATCACACTTACGAGGCAATCACCATACTTTAAAAAACATTTGTTTGAAAAATAGACTTCTTTGGAATTCATACCTTCTCCTTACCATTTTCGTTCTCTGTTAAAATAACAAAAAATCTTTTCTATCACCTATTTTCGGTGAATTTATCTTCTGATATATGGTCGTCTATTTTCTCCTTTCGGTTGTTTGGGCTGCAAGCCGAGATCCTGTAAGGGAACAATACGAAGAGTATCAGGGCTTTAAAACAATTGAATGTATTGAAAATTTGTATTCCTACTTCTAGAAAAACATTGACCTATTTTATTTTTTAACGAAAGTAGACTTACCAAAGAAAATTATGAAAAAATAAAAAAGAAAACACAAACCGGTATATACAGTAGGAAATTTGGAAACCAATTATTCCATATAGTGTTTTAAATAACACCCGTTGACAAGGGTGTTGAGGATTTTATTGTCCAAATTCTTTAACAGAAATGAATGTTTTCCTTCAGGAGCTGTTACCTTGAACGGTCCATACCAGATGTGATCGAATTTACCATGTTTTGCCTAGTCTTCCTTCCTAGCATCTCATTTTAAAACCAAATCTCCAGGGAGAAAATCTCTGTCTTTGGCCTTACGATCGAATAGCGCTTTCATGTCATCCTGGTATTTCTGCAACCTTTCGTCCACTTCAGCCCTGTGCTGTTGGACTTCAATTAGTTGATTTATCCTTCTTGTGACATGATTTGGTTCTTCCTTCATATCTTGCCAAAGTTTCATTATGGGAAGCGCTAGATTTATAGGTATCACGTCGGTCTCGTACACCATTTGGAAAGGAGAAGTGCCAATAGACTTTTTCATGCATATCCGATTTGCCCACAGAGCGTATTTCAAATGCTCATGCCAAGATTTCTTGTTTTCGCTCAACACTTTCTTAATTATATTGACTAGGCTCTTTTTTGAAGACTCGGCCAGACCATTTCCCTGAGGGTAGTATGTCGTGGAATGACCAAGAACAATATTATATTTTTGGAAAAAACTAACCATAGCCATATATTTAAAAGCCTGTGCATTATCGGTGACTATCTTTCAGGGGCAGCCAAATCTAGACAAAATGTTCTCTTCTAAGAAATCTATTACCACTGAGTCTGTAGCCCTTCTAGTTGGAATAGCTTCCACCCATTTGGTGAAGTAATCTGTAGCAGTCAGGATCCATCTATGTTGAGCGCTAGAATGAGGATTAATTTCGCCTATGAAATCTAATCCCCATTGCTGAAAAGGATCTTTCGTTTTGGCCGGAACCAATGGCATTGCTGGGAGTTTATGCTTGTCTGCGAACAATTGGCAAGGGTTGCAAGCTCAGACCTTGGCGTTGACGTTTGAGAAAAGTTTGGGCCAATAATATCCTGCCCTTAGGATCTTATAATCCTTTTCCCTCCACGCGTGATGTCCTCCACACACTTCTTCATGAAATTGGCTTATGACCTTCTCTATTTCTGATTCAACCAAACAAACCAATAGGAATCCAAGTGGGCCTTTCCAAAACAATTGTCTTTCGAATATACAGTACTTGACCACATGCATCTTCAGCGTTCTAGCTTTTGATGGGGGTAAGTCACTTGGGCACTTCAAGGTCAATAGGTAGGACACTATGTCTTTGTACCAATCTGATGAAACAAACTTCTCTTTGATTCTGACTTCAGTTATTTGTTCATCAAGCTCGTTCATGTCCACACACTCTTCACCTCCCTTTAATCCATTTATTCCGAGAGCTCTGAAATTTGATTCAGCTAAGAGTTTAGCTAAACCTTTCCCCTTTACTAGTCTCGTTAGTTTTATCTCCAAGTCGAATTCTTGAATTTTGGCAAGCCACCGTCCTCTTTTTCCATCACTGTCGGACCGAACCAAAATATCTTTTACAGAGCTAGATGTTACGTACGCAATCACCTTAGAATGAAACACATAGGTTCTGAAAGCCTTTAACACCTTCACCATATCATATCTTTGTTTTTCCATTATATTATATCTAAGTTCGGTGTCTCTAAGACTTTTCCTAAAAAACGCTATCGGTTGCTCGAAACCTTCTTCATTTTTCTGGAGGAGAACCGCGGCGAGTGTGTGTTCGAAGGCGAATGAGAAAATAAGAAAATCCTTTAGATAATCAGGGCTTGCTAGTACAGGTGCCTTGCTTATAACCTTCTTGATGCGTGCAAACAATGCTTTGGCTTCTGTTGTCCATTTCACTTCCCTGTTTTTCTTTAGCATATCTGTGATCAATTTCACGATTTCAGCAAATTTTGGAATAAATCTCCTCAAAAATTTTATTTTTCCTAACAATGACTGAATCTCTTTTACATTCCTAGGGATATTTATTGTGTCTATAGATTCAACTCTTTTAGGGTCAATTCTAATTCCATCTCGAGACACAATATGGCCCAAGAGTTTACCTTCTTGCATAGCAAAGTGAGACTTTTTGGGGTTTAAAGACAAACCAAACCCGCGACATTTTTCAAACGTCTGCTTGAGATGTATCAGATGATCTTCATCAGATTTAGAAAAAACGGTTAGATCATCAAGATAGATAACCACAAATTTGTCCCTTTCGCCAATGAAATCGATATCCATAGCATGTTGAAAAGTAGCACCTGCATTCATTAAACCAAAAGGCATCTTGTCATACATAAATGTACCCCAAGGGGTGGTGAAGACTATTTTTTTTTTATCGTGTCCGCTGACGGCAATTTGATTGTACCCGAAAAACCCATCCATCATCGACATCCTATTTGCCCCAACTACTTTTTCTAAAACATGATCCATTTTGAGTAGGGGGTAATTATCTTTGAGGGATGACTTATTTAGATTTCTGAAATCGACACACAGTCTAATTTTCCCATTTTTCTTTCTAACCGGGACCAGGTTTGCTACCTAATCGGATTATCTTAGTGGTACAATTATTTTTTCATCCAGGAGCTTTTTGACGTCCCTTTCGATCACGGGCAATAAAATAGGATTGATTTGTCTGAGTTTTTGTCTAAAGAGTTTGACACCAGGCTTCAGGGGTATCTTATGTTCGATCACATAGGTGTCATAGGTTCTTAGCTCTTCATATGACCAAGAGAAAACGTATTTGTACTTTCTAAGCAACTCCGTGTATTTACTTTTGGTTTCTATGGATAGATATTTGGATAGTTTCACCATCTGAGGGTTTCCTTTAGTACCTATGTCACAGTCCTCAACCTCTTTAGGTTGAGGCTGTAGAGTGGATCTTGAAGGGATATCATCTTGATTGAATAATCTTTCCAAGGGAATCAGGCCCTTGGGGATCTGGTTATTTTTAAGAATGAGTATTCGGTGATTCACGATTTTATCGCGGAACTCTTGAGGATCCTCCCCTTTCTACATGATCCAAATAGCATCATTTTGGTTTTCTTGATCAATATGCATTTCGGCAAACTCATCTATTGATTCTAAAAATTTGTGAAGATGTTCATCGTCCTCAAAGACTTGCCAATGTTGTATGTTATTCAGTATAGAAGGTCGATGCCTCATTTGTATGTGGTACTTAAGTTTAAACGTAGTGGGAGGTGTGAATGTTGAGGCTTCTTTGGCTTACGCATCAGCCTGTTGGTTTTCGGTTCTTGGAATGAAATGAACCTTGACAGAGGAGAAGAAATTGTCGATCAGATCCCAGACACAATTCCTATAGGACCTCAACCTAGGATGTTTGGCCTGGTACTGTCGGTTTACTTGTTTTATGATTAGCTTGGCGTCACCAAAGACTTCGAGGTTTTTTATTTTCATTATCCTAGCGGCTTCTAATCCTAACACTAAGGCTTCATACTCGCATACATTATTTTTGCAGTCCACATTCCACTATAGCCTATAGGAAAATGGGATTACAAATTGATCATCAGGAGCCACAAGGAGTGCCCCTGCTCCAGCTCCAAAATAAGATGAAGCAACGTCAAAAAATATCTTCCATACACCAGTATTATATACGTCTTTTTTAATTTTTTTTTTTTCTATTTTTTCTTCTGTACAACTTTTGTCTATATCTACATCAATATCGTCATCAATGGATAAGATACAACTACTTAAATCTTGATCACCAATATATATAGGGTGGTTATTTGGGTTATGTGGATCACCTACCATGAAAGCCAATCTAGTTTCTTTGTATAAGCGCGTGTACTGTCCCCCAAAACTGGAATCGTAGCATACGTCATGTCAAGTTGGAGAGATCCTCCAAGATTGGCACCCCATGACCTAGATAACAACATACCATATGTTGGAGGGATATCGACGACCACTACGTCCATAAGAATGCTTTTTGCGAGTATTTGTGCCAGACTTACCACTAGGTCTTTAATCATGCCTATGCATTTGACTTTTCTTGAATCAAATGAATATAAATCTCCATAAGGCCTAGTGATTTTGAGACCTAATTTATCCATAATGGCTTTAGGCATCACATTGTGGGATGCTCCAGAATCTAGCATGTAGTTATGGAGTAGGTGGTCGAACAAGGTTAACATGATATAGAAGGGGGCAACAGTGTCTCTCGCACCTTTGAAATGCAGACCAAACACTATGTTTGACTTGTCATCTTCTAAGTTGATGACATCGACTTGGCTTTCGTCTTCTGAAAAGCTAATCATATTGGCAATTTGTTTTCTGTATATGGTATTTTTAGCTAGTTCAACAAGTGGGATAGGGATTTTGATTTTGTTTATTTCATTTTCCAGACTAAAATTTCCCAGAGCCTTGTCGCTCTCTATGTTTGGGGCCTCCATTCCTTTCTTTTCATGTTTTCTTTGTGGTGCAGATTTAGTTTCAATCACAGAGACCTGTGTTTTCGCGAAGGGTGTTCCTACTAACTTTGGTTTGATAGGTTGCGTGTCAGCGGTTTGGGTTTTTGCACTCTATTTGTCAGCAACCTTTGGAGCCGATTCATCAGTTTCACCCCTAGGCAAGATCTTTTTTGTTGGGGCAGTTGGAAGAGTCTTGTTCCTAGGTCTTAAATTGTATTTCTCATGTAGTTCGGCTATAATATCATCTGCGATACCCTAATAGGTCAAATCTTCAGAAGTATTATTGGTAACATCATCTTCCGATCTAATTTCTTTATTTAAGTATTTTTCATAATCTTGTATTGATAAATAGGGTGATTTAGTATCGTCGCCAAGATTATTTATATGCTCATCTAACTCTTCAAAATCTTCTAAGTCTTCCTCCCTGATAAAGTTTTCACTTTTGAAGAGGGTTGGGATTTTTTTACTCATTCTTAATTGTTTTCTGTGGGGCTTGAGGATCAGGATTCCTTCTAAAATCCTTCCTAGGAAAATTATCCCTTTTTTATTTATCTAGTTCCATTTTTGAGATCTTATTTGAAAGTTCTCTAATTACCCTAGCCATCTCGTCTATTTTATCTCCCGAGGATTTCCCCAATACTGAGGATCCACCTTTCCCTTTGAATTTCCTACTTTCTTTATTCCCGGTTTCTATTTTTTCTTTTAACTTCCCTGATGCCATCATATTCGATTCGATTTCTAGAGAATCATCTTTCATTTTCATGAGATCTATTGATCTCCTTTCTCTCAATAATAGAGCAAAATCAGGATCAAAGGCTCCAACAAAAGTCACCTTTGTTGTAGGTTGCGAAGGTTTGACCTCGACCGGGATTTTATTATACAACTTGTTAAATCTTTGCGTGAACTCGAGAACTGATTTAGAGTATTTCTTTCTAAGGGCTCCAAATTCAGTTAGGTAATAGAGGTGGTCCCTCCTCTCCCCCCATTGTCTGATAAAATAATTTTCAAGTTCTTCGTAAGATCTTAGAGATCCGGTTGCTAAGGCTCGGAACCAAGTCCTCACCTGTCCTTCGAAATTTTGAACAAGGAGTATAGAACAGACATCTTTGTGTTCGATTCTGAGGATGTCGCAAAATTGGTCAAAGAAGTTTATATGTTCTTGAGCAGTTAAATCTCCTTCCCCTATAAATTTGGGAAGGCTTTTCATATAATTTTTGGGAAGATCGTGTAGGGGAACTGGGAGGAAAAGGGGGACATATCTGGTAGCTACCTTAGCAAAGATTCCAAGAAGCGGTACTCGGCCACCTGTTGGTCCTCTTGGTGCACCACCCTCATCTCTTGTGCCTCCATGTGCAACCATTCATGAATTTGAGGCTGAAGCTCGGAGTGTGTGAGGAGAAGGTTCACAGAAATCTGGGGGTATATAATTCAGGAAAAAAGAAAGTATCATTTGAAAGGGGAAATGAGACGGATCTCTCAAGTGTTTCCTTAACTTTCAACTATGTAAAATCAGGCTGACAAATAGTATGTATGGGTGAAATGATTTGTTTAAGGGATCTTCGTGATTTTAAAATCCTTTCCGGATCAGACACTAGCAAGGTCTACTTATCGTCCAGGTTCTTTCTAGTATTCTTTCGGTTAAAATCTAGTTTACTTATCGTGGAGTCGCCAAGTGAAAAATAAAGTAGCCTTAGAAGGTTTTCTATCTTTGTTCACTATCAAAGAAAGAAAGTGTCAATGTCGTTCTTCCCAGGGAAAAGTTTTGTTTCTTTGTTCCCCGACAACGACGCCAAAAAGATGTTGTTCCTGAGTTTATACTTTAAGGCTCTAAAGTATACCGTCAAGGCATCCGAAAAATAAAGAGAATTAAGGAGTAAGAATCAATTACGAAGGGTAAATCAGAGTTGGTTTCTCAACTGTCTCTGTCTAGCTTCCCATTGTTCTTGGATGTTGATTTCTCTCTAACTGCCCATGAATGTTCTAATTCGACTCGGGTAGTTGTTGTTTGCAGGATAGTATTAAATAAATTCAAAGCAATGCTAGTTTGATCCTATAGGCCAGGTTCTATGTTAGGTTGTCTATTACTTGGGATAGTAATGAGGAGTAAAATTTTATTAAATTATAAAAAAGTTTTAAAATTTGTTGCTTCAGTTTTGTGGGATGAAATAAAAAAGGAATTTTGGAACTCAAAATAATAACATAATAATAGTAAAGGTTGTTTCCTGTACTAGAAGTAATTTGAGAATATAAAAATAAAAACAAAGTAACATTGTTGGAGAATATAAGGCTTTAATCGTGAAAGAGTCTGATATCATAACAAAAGAAGGGGAGAAAAACAAAATTTCTAATGAAGTTTAAGATATAAACATCCAACAGACCTACAGGTTGTGAAACTGTTGATAGAAATCACAAAGGAAAAACTGTAAATGATTAGATAATCAAATAAATTTAAACTACAGTATAATTTTGAATTAAACTATAGCTGATCATTCATTAGAAAGACATGGAATGAAAGATGTTGAAAGATATTGAAAACAGAGTGAAGGAACACATAGCTTCAAGGTGACAGAATTCGGAATCTCTTCTACATTATCTATATCATTGTAAATCGGAAAACTTCTAATACAATCGGCTCCCAAAAAACCAAACCCTTTCTCAGTCTTGTGAAATTATATTTATACATGATCACCAATCCTTTTTCCCATTGGTGATTAACTAACATCCGAATACTATAGTTACATGAATGAGCAATGTTGAACCGTTTACATTTCTATTTTAACTACTTTATTATTTCAAATGATGAAAATATCCAAAACATTATTTCATGTCTACGTTGATGAACTTCCTTCTTCTGTTTTAAGACAGTGAATACATTTTCCTAGAAATTGCACCAAAACTCTGGGAGCTTCTAGAATATCTTTCGCCTCAAATAGGAAGAACTTTCTCTGTATTTCAGGCAGACGGTCTTCAATTATCTTTCTTGTGAACTTAATAGTTTGTAACCTTAAGTTTGGCATCACTATTCATTTGTCGATTTGAGCGACATTGATTACCTTTATTTTTGGGATCTCCACCTGAATTTCTTCCAGATCCTCCTTGAATCTTAACTGATGCTTAACAATGTTAATTTCTCCTAACAACCCTAGACAGTTGTTTCTTCCAATGTTTAATGAAGCTTTCTCTAAAAGGTCGAAAATTCCTTGACAGTCGTCATTAACCTCTCTGGTTATTTTCTTGTTTTCTACCAGGTTTGCCTCCCATACTTTGAGTATTATATCACCTTTAATTTTCTCTGAAACAGATAGCTTTTGAGTCTCTCTGAACTCCTCTTTTGTTGAAAGGGCCACTGCTTTTTGAAAAGTTGTTCTGGCTGCTTTCACTTCTCTCTCTTTCAGGAGAATACTCTCCAGGGATTTACTTGTTTCCTGAAAGTAATTATGAATAAATTCCATCTTAAAAAACAATCCTTGTTGCTCTTTTTCTATCTGTGTATTTATTTCCATAACGTGGGCTTGGAATATTTCAAGCTCTACCACTTGATTTTGAATGGAATTAATCTTATTTTGTAATTGTTTATTCATTTCTTCTTGTTGTAGGACATGTGTTTGACTGAACTGTATTTTCAGGTTTGCTTCATCTAAGCTTGCTTTCAGTTTTTGAATCTCTTGAATGTCATTGAATCGGGCTCATTCTAGACCCTTGTTTATCTCCCGACTGATACTTCTTTCAGTCTCCTTTAATTGATTTTGTAGCTGTGCTATCATCTGATCTTTCTACTACAACATAGTTCTCAAATTACCCACAGAGTATAAATTTGTCGATGCTAAGGCCCCCATTATGCCTGCTATTTCTGTAGCAAATTTCCCTTCTTTAAGTTTTTGTCCATCTACAATGATATTTTGTTTTTTTATCATCATTTCTCCTCTTGGATGCATTTCCTGTTTCAAGATAGCCTTCCTCTTTTTACTGAAAAAGTAATCAGAGGAAGGAATCTCATCCCTAGAAATAGGTTCAAGATCACTAACGTATAGATCTCCCTCTTGGGGGTTTCCATAGGTAGACTGCAATGGAGTCAAAAAGGTAATGGGACTTCCAAGTTCCGTCAATGTTCTTCCTCCTACTTTTTTAGGAAAATCCTCAGGGATTTCTGGGGATGTTTCCAACTCCTTTCCTTTCCCTGCCTTTGATTTTTCTATCTGAGGAACTTATGTTTCTTGTGAAAGCATTTCAATCTCCTTCATTTTTCCCTTTGTATTTTCTTTATCCTGTGCATCTGTTTCAAAACCTGGGGGAGGCCCTTCCTGCTCTGGATGAGGGGTCGTGGATTCGCCCTGCAAAACCTTCAGAAAACAACTTCGCCTGTGACTTTGGAAGGACATGAAACTAGTCTGTAAGTCGGGTGATAAGGCCCACACCTTGTTCAATACCTCCTCATAGGTATTAACCTCTTTGAATATATCATCATAAACAGATTTTTCATGTTCATAAGCTTTCATATTGTAGTGCATCAAATGTTTGTTTACTAATTGATAAGGGTCATGCTTTCTGTGTTCGATATCTACCAGTTTAACTTCTTCTAGTGCTTCGGATTCCACTTTAGAATGGCCTAGGTTTAGCAATGAAAATTTCCCGATATGTACAGGGAAAATTGACCAGGACTTCTTTTGAGCTGCCTTTAGCTCTATTCCAATACCACCTTTCACTATTTGGTGTGCTACCTCCCTCAATGCCAGTCTGTCCGGGAGGAATTTTGGAAGTGCATGAGGGGGGATTGAACACCCATAAACCCTAATGTAAGAGAAGTTTTCATCAATGAACCAGTCGGCTATTGCTTTGAGGTTTTCTGAGACTGGCTCAGAAATGCGAGGGGGTTCACAGCCATAAACATTTTATGCATTGGAATTACTATGAAATGACAAATTTTGTAAAACGCATTCTTAGCATTTTCTTCCCATAGCATAGAGTGATACTCATGAACGGTTTCGGGGCAGGTTATGTTCCAACTCCAATTCATTAGGGGAAATGGAGTCATAATGCAGATTGCGTCCATAATGTACACCCACATGTAAAAGGCCACTGGATGACCTTTAGATCTTCCAACTCTGTAATTTGAAACTTCTTGGGCTAGGTTATCAAACAAAATCTTGCTCCAGTTAAAAGTGTATCCTTTTGACGCTTCTTCTAAAAAGGGCACCCATTTTGCAGGAAAATGGCAGGGATTCTTTTTCCTGAAAAGTCTACACAGCATAATGGCTACATAGACCATGTACTCATTCAAAGATGTTGTGGCATAAACCCCATGGGCATCGGCCCTAATTTTCGATGGACATCTCCACCATTCTCTGATTAAATTGGGATAAGTTCGGTCTGCCTTAGTACACTCCTTCCTTTGAAATTCAACTAAAAACTCGACATTATAAATGTGCTTAGGATTTGGTGAGCGTTTGTACATTAATTGTATATGCTCTGGCCTGAATGAGCCGATAATGACCGCTTGATCATTTAAAATTCTTCTTGTCGGGATATCGACCTTCTCCAAGGCCCAATTGATCATATCATTGTATTCCATGAGTCGAGGGCGTGTTGCGATGTTATGAAGCTCCGATTCTACTATATCCCAAAAGTGATTCTCGGAATCAGCAGGAGAATTTTTTATTTTGTAATCCAGGAATTCATAGATTTGTGTCCAGGATTTAATTGAGTCAATGGCGTGCGGCATATTTTCGGATATAATATCTCCTTCTAGGTTACGCATATCCTCTGTATCTTCACTCTTCTTCGGTGCTTTCTTTGGCGCCATAGCTTTATGTTAGAAGGAAAACCTATCACAGAAAAGAAGCGTATGAGCTTGGCCGAATGCGAATTACCTTTGAAGGATAGAAGAAGCATAGGTTTTGGAACACAGATTTTGAATTCGCCTTAAACTCATTTTATGACAAAAACACTAACGCAATTGACCTGTAATCAATTACATTTAATGAAAAAAATATTTCTGAGATACACGCAGCATTTATCAGTTATTTTTTTATTAATAAGGTCGTATTTCAACAATCCTAGATTCAAAATTCAAAATATTTCATTCAACGGTACTGAAAATAAGAAAATACCTAAGAAGCTTAATTACCATTAATCGTGCTTTTAAAACAGAGTTAGTCCAGTTTAAAAGTTGATTATGGTTCAAGACTTCGCATTTCGGGGCTTCGGGGATCATGGATACATGAGGTATGTTATTGTTGAACCCTGATTCCCGAAATTGCGAAATCACGATGAGAGTAAATTAAGCCTTAAATTTCCGTATTAGTGATTTAATTAATCAGGATTAAAGACTAACTTCCAAAACAGGGTTAATTCAGTTTAAACATAGATTATGAGTGAAGACTTCGTGTTTTGAGATTTCGAGGATCATGTTGACAAGAGGTATGTTATCGTTGAACCCCTCACCCCGAAATTGCGCTACGATTAACGTAATCTTTAATAATTAGTAACTTCCATATTTCGGGAAATTGGGATCAACATGGCATACATGTGGATCCAGCCAAGATCCAAGTCATCAGTGACTGGCCAGCACCAACCACACTCACCGAGATCTAGAGCTTCTTGGGCCTTGCCAATCTCTACTGCAGGTTCATGTTGGGATTCTCCCATATTTCCCGATCCCCTTGGGGTTCATGTGCCCCTTGTGGAGCAGCTCTTGGATTTGTCGCTTGATCTCCTCATTCTCTAACAGAGAGCGATGATAGACTGGCCCATTGGGAAGTGGTGTACCGAGGGTCAGATCGATAGGGTTCTTGACCTGGCAGTGCAGAGGTACCCCTGTAGGTGAGAAAATATCTGAGTATTCTTCCACGACCTTGTCTACTTGCTTCTGCTGTGTGGAGAGGTCGGTTGTAGAGACCCTAGATGTGGTTGTGATCACTCACTTAGTCTGAGAGTGAATCATGAAGAAGACAAACTTCCCTTTCTGAGAGATGACCTTCCTGCATTGCTTAGGAGAGATCAAGGAAATAACACTAGGTGGGACTGCCTCGGGTATCCTGTACAATTTCATGTTCAAAGTAATAATAACACTACGAGGCCTAGAATCATATACAACATAACATTTCCAAAAATAAGGTTGGCCCAAAAGAACATCACAAAATTTGAGAGGAGCAACATCACACAATACCTCGTCTTTGAAGGGCTTGATGCCGTATGAAATTTGGCATTGTTGGCTGACGCAGAGATATCTTCCTTGGCGGAGCCATCTAATGGTGTAGGGTTGTGGGTGTGGCATTGTCAGCAGGGCCAGACGCTTGATGACCTCTGCTGAGATGAGTTTCTTTTGGATACCGTTATCAATGATGAAGTGCAGCAGGGTTCCTTTTACCCACATCTCTGAATGGAAGAGGCGCTCTCCTTCTTCTGGCTCGTCTGGTTCACCATGCTAGAGCTTAGTGGTAGCAACAGTGTCACTGGGTTCCATGTCAATGATCCATCTTCCCCTTTCTAGTTCTGGCTGAGAGTCAGAATCTGCATCTGATTCAGAAGCTTTCACTTCAGCCACTAACGACTGCTTTGAGCGGCAGTCAACAATGTTATGCTAAGGGATCTTATGGAAGTCGCACCACTTCCCGGTATCTTTCTTTGTCTTTTCAGTGTCCTTCCTTGCTTGCAGCTTGGACTGGTTGTCCTGATACTATCCATCTTTGATTTGTCCTTTGTTCTGTGGGTTGGTGTCGCCCTTTACTAGATTTTGTTGTGAGGGGTTTCCAGGCCCAAAATGTTGCATCTTTTGTTTGATCTTCTGCTCAATTTTGACAGCATATCGTTAGGCCACACCCAAGGATGAGATGTCCAGAAATTACATTTCGGTATGGATGTATCTATGCAAAGCACCATGGTACTTGAGCACCAGATTTCGCTCCGAATATTTGATACCCAACTTGGTGCACAAGGTATGGAAGATATTTGTGAAATCTGACACTGCTTGGTCCCTTTCTTGCTGCAGTGTAGTCCATTTGGTATACAGGTCATCATAACTTCCGACAAGGTAGTATTGTTCCTTAATAGGATCCCTGAAGGATTCCCAGGTGGTCGTGACTGTAAATAATGAGGGATCCTTTGTTGCCTTTTGCTCACAGAAAGTTTCCCACCAATCTTTGACATGGGGAACGACTTTGAGGAGTGCAAAAGTAATATTTTCTTTATCTGAAAAGTTATGGACAAAAAAATACCTTTCTAGTAGATTCAACCATTTGTCTACATCATCTGCGTCTATCTGACCTTCAAATATAGGAATATCGAAGTTTATTTTTACCTTTAAGGGGGCGACACCTCCACTCGAAGAAGATGCATTGCCTGTTGGTAGTCGCCGAAGGATTTGCGCGAAACTATCCATCATCTCGTTCCTCTGTTGCGTGAGGGCTTCCTCAATCAACAGTTTGAAAGGATCTCCTATCCTGTCATCTTTATTTTCTCCTGACATGAGAGGTCGCTTGGGCATGTGAGAGATTTTGTATCAAGAGAAACAAGCTCGAGACCCAACTCTTTATACTCTGACCTCATTGGGGACATGCATTAAGACGACAAGGAGCAGACCGTTCTAATACCACTGATCCATATTTTATGAGAAAAACGAAATGAATATAGATTATTAACAAGTGCTTAACAAAAAATAACAGAGATACAGTAAAACTGGTTTTCTATTCAATAACGAAATAAGCTTAAATTGTAAAATGCAGTGGAAACAAACTTGTTGGAATGGTGGTGGCTTATATCTGAGAAGAGATGTGATGGCTACGCTCATTCGCAAGAAGAAGATTACAATGAGGCTCTAAAGGCATTTTTACAATAAATAGGAATGCCAAAAACCATAGACATCCAAAAACCTAACCCTAGGAGATGAACCGCCAAAAGTCATGTGGGCCCCATTTGGGTAAGTTAGTACATTAACTTCCCGGGGTCGTAACTTTTGCATACAATCTCCGTTTTAGGTGTATGATAGCCTGTTGGAAAAGTATCATCGAGGAGATTCATTTTTGGGCCTCAATCATGCCTTATGCTATCATTGAGTTGGGTCAATCCTAAAAAACCTTCATTTAGACCCTCACAATGGCCCCGGAAGTTAAAACTGCTAAAAATAGTAAATTCCTAAAATTGCCATAAAACTATTTTGAGCCAGCTGGAAAAGGTGGGTGGCCACCGATATCCACATGTATCATCCTCCTAGGTTCAATATCATGAACATTGCGAACCCATGGACAAGGCACTCAACCCCTATGTTAGCACTAAAAACTACACGTCAAATTTTTTTGATGCTTTTTCCAATTTCAATTCATTTTTTTAAGCCTCAAATATTTTTGTCAACTTAATCAGTTTCCATTCATCCAAACCTTCATTCTAGTGTGTCTAGTAATTTATTCTTTATCACCTACATTTGAAGTTTACACTAAACCAAAATCCCTCCTATAACTAAGTCTTCTATTTTGCCAAATCTTTGTCTTATGAAGAAAGACCTTTATTACTCATAATCAAGTCAAATATTAAAGTCTCCTTTATATTCTCAAAAATCTTGGCAAAATCTAATCATAAATTATTATTTTAAAATAAGACAAATATTTATATATCTATATCTAAGACTTGTTTTGATTTCAAAATAATAATAATAAACTTATGTATTACTTTTTCCGTCATGTGATTATCATGCAGCTAGAATTTAATAAGCCCAAAGTTTTCCATATATCCTATCCATAACACATATATACTAAAAGCATTATTATGCTGGCCTCCAGGTATATAGCGATCCATATGGGCGTTGACCACCTATTACTTGACGATGGACCAAAAAATAGCAAGGTTTTTCCAAAATTTTACTTTACATAAGATTTTAATTATTTATTTTAATTATTTAAAAGCATTTTGCTGAAAAATGATTGGTTATTAAAACCAACATTATTGCCACACTGTCAGTGGGAAATAAATGTGGCTGAAAATTTTCTGGAAAACCGTGTGCTAATAGTATGGACCTACTTGCAACCGTGTGTTGTGTGACTTTCGTGGAGCGAGTGAATGAGGGTTGATAGTCCGCCATAAGTGTTGGGTATAATACCAGACTCTCCCACTATAAACAATGATTTTATTCTAACAAAAATCCTTGCATATTGATGAGCATGCGCTGGGTATAATACCAGAATATTCCACTTGTTGTGGAATTATTGTAATCTTTTGAATATCCTCTACTTGTTATGGAATTATTGTAATCTTTTGAATATCCAGGTTGCATTTTGATCTGTTGAAGTTGTCATACTAACCATTAGTCAAAGTATTAGATTGATTAAAGTTGAGATTATAGAGTTTATTCCCTAACTCAGATTTCTGTCAAGATAACATATTATCTTAGTGTAGAGGACAGGTTGAAGAAAGTACTTGTCATCTTGAGTGAAGGAGACTCGGAACAAAAAGCAACACACTCATTCTTGAGGACAAGACTCCAGGATCAAGGTTTGATTTATTAAATTGATAAGATTCAAATTTACACATATCAAGTTTGATAAATGCTAAACACTATAGTTGTGATAGCAATCTTTGAAAAGTTTTATTATTGAATACTTGGTAGCATGTGAGCACTATTGAGATAAATGCTTACTGTAATCATTTACTAGATATAACTAACATCTCCTCTAGGAGAAACTTCTTTCTTTGTTTCCAGGTTACCATGGAAGAATGATTAATCACAACACTAGAAGAGTATTTTTCTCATTCCTTATTATTGTAGTTCTTATTTTTTACCCTTGTTTCAGGAAGGTCACAAGTGATAGCTCTAAATGATCTACTGTGACCATTGTTATTGTTATTGTTTTATTATTATTATAAAGAGTATTATTCTTGTCTGTTGTTTCTCCCTTGTTGTTCTTGTTTTGGGCAGGTCATAGGTGATAACCCTGAGGAAGATATAGTGTCGGTTGCAGGGGGAAACATATTAGATGAGACATAGAGTAGACTATCCAAGTTGTATACATGACTGTATACATCCATGTACCAATGAAGATGAAGAAGAAGCTACTTTTGAGATACATAATATCTCATATGGAAATTGATTGTAAGGAGTAGAAGGCTCCAAAGATGATTGGACATTAGAATAGAACTCATAGTAGACTTGGTCAATGGATAATGAAGCCAACTTGACAGGAAGAAAAATTTGTTTGAAGTCTGACTCAGCTTTTCAGATTAAGACTTGGTATTCAAACACCAAGTATATCCTGTAGAGACTATGAAGTTTTTGTAGACTCAGAAGAAATCAAGACTCAGAGTAAGCCTAATCTTAGAAAGGATTAGATGGGAAAAAGAGACGTCTTCCAGTACTGACAGACAAATTCCATGAGTTGAAAAGACTAGATCGTAGCTTCTCAGACTTCTAGGAGACATGAAATCTCCTGGGAATATTCCATTGTTTCGGTGATAGAGGAGGAAGCCAGTTAGAAGGAATGGGATATGGATTTTTCCTTAAGACCAGAAAGGAAGTCAATGGTGACATTCAAGATTGATCTAACAGATCAAGCATGTTGCAGATAATAGGATAGAAATGTACAAACCCTGGTTTGTGTCTGGAGGATTCTCCCAGCAAGAGGGAGAAACCTATGACGAGACACTTGCTCCAGTAATTGAATAAATAGTTCTAGTGTTCATGAAGACAACCAAAACAAACATGATTCTGATTCTGATATAGTATGAGATTCAAAGGGACCAGTCCCTGTATTTGAGTTTGAGTTTCCTCCATGAAGGAAGAAAAGATACCTTCAGTATTAGCCACTCTCAATTTTAGATGAAGTTGTTTCCATGATAGAATAGAGGAGTTACTCTCAGAGTTCAGCATCCACAGTGAGAATGGAGCAGTCATTCTCAACTTCAAAGCAACTGCAGGTGAAAAGTCTGAGTCCCAGAGGAACAATTGAAGATAGAGGAGAGGACATACTCTCAGGAATCGAGACAGATAGTTCTTTGCAGAAAGCACATAGAGCTATCACATGACTATGAATATTAAGTTGCAGCTGAGGAAGTGTACCAGGTTGGTACAATGTGATGTGAGAATTCGGTTTCAAAGTACAGGATAGGAAGAATCATGTCTCCAAGTTGAAGCAAGATCCAAGAGCTTGGTATGGCATGATTGATAGTTTTCTGACGAGCTTGGGATTTACCAAGAGTAAAGTTGATTCTAATCTTTACTTCAAGGTTATGAATGATGAGCCAGTTCTATTTCTACTATATGTGGATTAATTATTCTTGACAGGAGAAGAAAATTTCATCACAGATTGAAAAAGGAAGCTCAGTGCATAATTTGAGATGAAATACCTAGGCCCGATGCATTATTTCTTAGGTATTGAAGTTTTGCAGAGCCCTGAGAAGATCTTCCTTAACCAAGGGAAGCATGTGGTTGAAATATCGAAGAAGTTTGACATGTTTGAATGAAAATCCATGAACACACCCATGGAAACAAATTTGAACCTCCTAGTTGATACTTCATCAGAGTTGGTTGACGCTACTCTATACAGACAGATTACTAGATCATTGGTGTATATGATGAATACTAGACTAGATATATGCTTTGCTATGAACACCTTGAGTTAGTATATTGTGGAGCCTAGACATGTTCACCTTGTAGTTGCAAATCATGTGATGAGATTCCTTAAGAGTACGTTGGATTACGGTCTTTGTTATACTAGAGATCATGACTTCAGACTCTATGGCTGTACTGATTCAGATTGGGCTAGAAGTGCTTCAGAAAGAAAGGGCACTTCAGGATGTTGTTTCAGTTTGGGGTTAGCCATGACTTCAAGGAAAAGCAGGAAGAAATCTAATATTTCTCTTAGCATGATAGAAGCGTGGTACATTGCAACATGTTTCACCAGTTGTGAAGCCATATGGCTTCAGAAGTTGTTGATAGGTATGTTTGATCTGGATATGGAAGTCGTCATGATTCTATGTGATAACCAGAGTTGTATAAATATAACGGAGAACCTGATGTTCCATGATAAGTCGAAGCACATAGAGATCCGATATCAATACATTCGTGATATGGTGCATAGGGGAGTTGTAAAGCTCCAATATGTTGGCACATATGATTAGGTTGCAGATGTGTTGACCAAGCCTCTGTCTCGTGTGAAGTTTGAGTACTTCTGAGACAAGCTTGGTGTTGTCCGAAAGGACCTCCCTAGAAAGGGGGAGTGATGTTGATGATACTATGGTATCCTAACCAACAACAGGTAGCTCTATTAGGATTTTATATCCTAGGGGATTTATCATCCCTGGATAGAGCCCGAAGGTTCGGTAAGGATGGTTTGTCAGATTACTTGTGCATGTATATGCCAGCTGTGGTCAGTAGTGGTAGCTCCATTAGGATTTTATATCCTAGGGAATCTTATGATTCCTATGTAGATCCCAAAGGTCTGGTAAGGATGGTCTGTCAGAGTACCATGTGATAGCTTGTTAGGATTTTATATCCTAGGGAATATTATGATTCCTGGGTAGACCTTGAAGGTCTGTTAAGGATGGTCTGTCAGAGTACCACAAATGTTGTTGATACACCTGCTTCATTCTATTGCCACATGGTGATGATGTTGTTGTTCCAACCTCACGCTATTGATGATGATGTTCCAACCTCATTTTGTTGATGATAATGTTTTAGCTTCATGCTATTGATGTTGATGTTTCAGCTTCATGTTGTTGTTGATGATGATGATTATGTTACTCCATATCCATATTGTAAACGATGATGATATTGATGATGAGAAAAACTTTCGATGATTTGTAGATGTGCTAGTCAGTGTTCCAGATGTTGATGATGATGATGCCCTCTCCTTCTCTTGATGATGTATTGATTCTAGTCAGTTGTTATTAATGTTGTTAGTAAAATACCCTTCTTGTTAAGGGGGAGTGTTGAAA
>ML813770.1:84005-99473 GCA_009831015.1 Picea engelmannii | reverse complement strand
AATCCAAGAAAATCCAAGTGGATTGAGGTTGGAAGAGTGAGGGAACTATACCCTCATCTTCAAATAGACTGAAAATAGTCTTTTGGGGGTCCAAAAGCTTTCCAATGGGGAGGTGTGATCACGGGATCAAATTTTGCTCAAAATTTCAAAGTGCTCGGAATCACTTCAAATCGAACGAGAGCGTAGGCCTCGTTGTTGTGAACCCAACACAACTTGTTTGGGTTCAAACAGACGTCGGGGGAGAGAGATATCGCGTTCTGTTCAAAATGGAAAACAGGCAAAAAAAGGGATGTTGATTGTACAGTCCATACGGATGATGACATGGCAGGCCGTACAGATGATGTGGTAGGATGTATGCTGATGTGGAAAAACGTTATTGGACAGTTGGCATGTGACGTGTTTTTTGGCAGCAAATGGGATGGCGACACGTGGCCCAATCAAAGGCCGCCACGTGTCACCTGTTGGTTAGTTAAAACCTTTTCACTCAGCAGGAGTCGACCCCGTGACCTCCGGGCAGGGTAAAGATTTGGGAAAGGCCACCCAACCGGCGTGCCCACACATGTTCTTTGTTATGTATATACATTGCATTATATTTAAATTTTTTTAAATGTATGTGGGGGCGTGGACCAGGCCGGGGCTAAGCCCTGGCCCGTGGTCATGTGTTGTATTGTATGCGACCAGAGCTATGGTGGTTACCACTGTAACCATGTTATAACCATTTAATATATGCGTGGTTTGGTATACCATGTGACCACTATATATATACGCGTGGGTTAACATTACGGTTATCAAACAGTTGTTTAAACTTAAGCCCTGTTGTGTTGGCGCACGATCATGCGACTGCCATGTGCCCACAGGCCTTGGTAGTTAGGGCTAGCGCGTAATGGTTCGACAGTTTGGACCGATTGTGTGGTTGTGCCCGGTGCCAAGTTTTTACACTTTAAATTGCGTGTGGGCTAGGTTGAGCAAGGGGAGGTGCATTTTGTAGATGCAGAGACAGCAAGCTTGAAGGGGAGACTTCCAAGAAGCCTATCTACTTCATTTTTTGGCCAAACGAGGTGCCGAAAAAGCCCAGCTAGGGGTTTTTGGACGTTATGAATCCATTGGAGCAGTCTATTTGGCATTTTGAGCATTGTAAAGCACATTTTTTTATCACTTTGAGCAAATAATACAAATGATCCATTGGAAGCTGGACCAAGAGATGTAGCCCAAGAGAGGGGTGAACTCCTTTATCATTTGTTGTGTTATGTGTTTTCTGTTCATTGATTATGTTGTTGTTTATATGCATCTTGAATGAGTAAATCCTATTAAAGTTGTGTTGCAAAGTTGATCCATTTGCTTTTAACACATAAATTTAACTTGCAAATATTTTCAAGAATACAAGTCGTCTTCATTTTTAGATCAATTCCACACATGCATTCATGTAGGGATATCTTCAGTACAAATTGTTTCATACATGTAGAGTTCGATTTATAGATTAAGAAACAATATCCCCATGAAGATATCAGAGGAATATCATTGACACACTTTCTAGGTAGGGATATATTCATTACAGGTTTGAGGATGCATTACAGACTTAGTCTGAGAAACAAGAATATGTGATGATCAGTTGTAGCAGAGAAGCTTTCATAATAGTACAGTGACAAATGGGTCAGCATTGTGGGCAGTTTAGTAGCAGAGTTATGGAAAGTTTGTGACATATAGACATATATGGATTCATGAGATGCATAACAGTGGATTGACAATTGGAATTGTCAACATAAGTTATGTTGTCACAAGGAAATCATTGAACAATATGGTCAAGTTAACATGACAAGTGATTGAAGAAATCAAGTAACGAATGTTTTGTATATATGTCAGTGAATTACAAGAGGAAGCACCAATGGACAATAAGAAGCACTGGAAGAGAGGAAAGGAAACATATACATGTAGCCCTACATTGATCTACATGAGATTTTGCAAAGAAGACAAAGGAAGAGAAATCATCAGAGAAAAAGATTAGTAGCATGAAGACAGGGGGAGACATACTGACAAGGGGAGTTATCTTTTTTCCCGTGATGTCAAAGGGAGAGAAAAAGAACTAATTGCAGATATCTTCACCAAACTTCTTCTGAGGGAGACTTTTGAGTATCTTCGATAGAAACTTGGAGTATTTTTAAGCCCCATAGTGATATACATGGTATTTGGCACAGTAAGACAGGGGGAGAGCAACAGTAATCATGAAAGAATTGAATGATTTTTGAATGATTTTTATCAATGATTTACATGAGGAAGCACCATGGAAAGAAACATCAGCAGAGATCAGAGGCTTACAGACAATGGGATTAGCCCCAAGGAGAAGTTACCCTTTGACATTGATGTCAAAGGTGGAGAGAAAAACAAAGGCATGGAAACAAAGAGAAGAGGCATGAAGATAGAGGGAGCCAACATGATCATGAGAAGTGTTGTGTCTAAGTGTTTCCATCAATGCCAAAGGAGGAGATCGTTGAAAGATTAATTATTGAAAGATTAATTGTTGAAAGATTAATTGTTTAGATTAATTGTTGAACGATTAGTTGTTGAAATATTGGTTGTCATTGAATTGTTGAAAGATTGGTTGTCGTTGATGTCAACCCTTGAACAGGAAGTTAACAAGTTGCATGTCAAGGTAAAGGAGTTGTAAACATAAGTTAACAAGCTCATCTACCATCCTCTCCTCCTTCATCCATTTGAGTTGATTTAATAAAAGACGAGCCATATCCCACTGTAAACATGTGTGTGGAGAACATTCCATTAGGGTCAAAGTCCTGAACTTTATGAATTTATCTTAATTTAAAATGATCAAAATAAATAGAAAATTCATCCAAATGGGAGATGATCTAGATAGTAATATCCCCAATCTTCGGAGAAAGTGGGATGAATTTATTTTTCTATTTCTCATTAAATAAATGTGCTCAAAATTTGTCTACAAACTTCGACTATGAAGAATTTATCAGAAACATAAATGGGAGTAAATATGATTTTCCTTGAAAACCATATTGTCTGACATAGTTGAAATCATCTAGAACCTCAAAAAATCCCTTTCCTGCAAGAAAGGTTGAAGCTTCCATTTATAGTCTTGGTCTAGTGGGACCATGAATCGTATTTTTAAAGGTGGACAAGAATGTTGAAATATTAATTATTGAGATTAATTGTTAAAAGATTAATTTTTTAGATTAATTGTTGAAAGATTAGTTGTTGAAATATTGGTTGTCATTGAATTGTTGAAAGATTGGTTTCCATTGATATCAACCCCTGAACAAGAATTTAACAAGTTGCATGTCAAGGTAAAGGAGTTGTAAACAGAATTTAACAAGTTGCATGTCGGTTGCATGTTAAAGTAACTGAAAACAGAAGTTAACAAGTTGCATCGGAAGTTAACAAGTTGCATGTCAGTTGCATGTCATCATAAGATCCTCATTAAAACACGGTGTAGAGTCAATTGAATATTAATTTTGTGAATATTTATTGCAAATCTGAGGTAGTGAGAGGAGGTCAGTGAAGTCCACTGAAGGAATAATTTTGTAGGAGCTGAGTGTACAGAGAAAGAGTTAAAGATCCAGGTCCTTTGCGTAAGTCCATGGTTTTTAGGAGGAAAAGTGCATACATCCACAGGTTGCAGTGAGGAAAAGCACAGACATTTGTGAGAAAACAGTGTATAGGGTCGCAGACCTGTCAGGAAAATTTGTTGAAGATTAGGGATCTAAAACTCAGGTCAGCTATAGGTTGAAGGTATGTCTTTGTGTATATGCTAGGGTGTGTATTCTGAAGAAATCAGGAATAGATATGTCTTAGTGATTCATAAGCATTTGATTTGGAGAAATCTCTTGTGGATCTTGGTTTGAGGTATGTGTGGTTGTATTCTTGATGAGATATCAAAATCAATAGCAACAATAGAAGTATCAGAAACAACAACAATAGTTTATTAGTTACAGCGACAGAGGTAGTGGCATATTGGTCTATATTTATATTTCATGGCAGTTGGACGGGGCAAGAAAAGGGGTTTGTAGCCTCCTTTCAGTCGGAGCCAGTAAATTAGGGAGTTGGAAATTCCTTCAGGTTGCAACCTATAAATAGGGGGTTGGATTCTCCTTCCAGTTGTAGCTAGAGAAATAGGAAGTTGGTTCTTCCAATGAATGTACTCTTTCACAAATAAGAAAATCATTGTGTGGTTTTCTCCCGCACTGGGTTTTCACGTAAACGCCTGGTGTATTGTGTTTATGCGACGTTTATGCATTGAATTATGGTGATGATGATATGTTGAATGCTAATTATAAACTATTGAACATTATTGGAGGTTTTATATTGTGATTAAAAGTACTAATTGTGCTCATATTGATTCACCCCCCCCCCCTCTCAGTATTCCAACAAACAAAGCACTTTGTACTTCATAAAAATGGTATGGAGCCTTATGCCTCCAGAGTGTAGGATATCAGAATTGTCTGGATCCTTATTGTAGTCCACATTTTTTGTTCATGGTAGATCTTCAAATATGTGAAAGTAGGCTATAGAATAAATTAAATGAGAAGTTATATGAAGCTTCTTTGTTTTTCGAAATTTTCTCAACTGAAAGGAAACATCATTTGAAATAATGTGAGCCCAATCGAACATGGCACCTTCTTGAACAGAGTGATGTAAAATATACAGAACATATCTTGGAACAATAGTCATGGAGTCTTGTCCAATGATTTTAGCAAACAACCATGCAAACTTCTTATATGGGCACTTGCGTGAACATACCTATATTTGAGAAGATTTCACAGAATCACTCGATGGATCTATGAGAAAATTATCCAAGAGACTTACTCCTCCATTGTGAGCCATTATAAAGGCTTCAACTTCATAACCTTTGAAATTCATATTGGGTTCTATAAGTCTAATCATTTTTCTAAAAATTGTGGGTGCAAGAGAGACTGGTGTCCTCCCTTGTTGCTAAATTATTCTCTTCTCACTAATGAATTCGTCCACACACCAGAAAACCAATTCTTTAAAGTCGAACACCTACGGCATACACCCAAAAAGTGTACTTCCAGAATTCTAGACTTTGTTTGAGTTTATTTCCTGAGGCAAAAGCATCGAGTACCATTTGAAAGCTTCAGACCATTGGAATTCACGGTCTTCTTGTCCCAGAGTGTTGATGCTATCTCCACAATGTAGCTCCTTTTTGTTATTCAACATACTTTGCAAAGATTATTTTAGTGAATAGGTGGTAGTTTTGTCGAAGTAATACCCTTTACAACGAGGATTTAATACATTACTAAATTAACCATGTATTACCTTGATATCATATAATGTAAACTTGATTTATAAATGTTAATTACATTATTTGATTTTGATTCAAAGTGGAGCTTTTACGATAACCACGTCACATAATAATGGTATTAATTCATACCTGTGACAGCTAATGTGGCAATAAGATAGTAAATATTCTTGGGAAAGGTAATCATGTGTTAATATTAATGAAAATGGTTAAGTACAGAAAGTGCAAAATGAGTTATGTGGGGGTCTTTTTGGAGATTTTCAAATTGCAAGATAGGAGAATGAAAGAGGAAGAAGAGGGGGGAGGTCCCATATATGCATTCACGAAATAGACTAATTGTTATAAGGATCGTCCTTTTTTCATAATGCGAAATTGGTGGGTTCATTTTCAAGGTTGTGGGTTTGTGGGTTTTAGAATTGTGGGATTGGGGACAACTTTCACTTCCACAACAGGACTCCTACAAATGAATAAATGGATAAGTATTAGCTTGTGGGGTGATGAAAAGTGGAAAAGTGACTAAGTATGGGAAATTTCAGACTTGTGAGGTTGCGGGTTTGTGATACTTTGCACTTGAGATGATAATAGGAGGTCTTCCCATAACCCGCACTTTGCAAAAAATGACCTAGTGCAGAATATATGGTATAAATAAGTATGACCAAGGAACTTGAACATTGATCAGTGAATGTTGATCAACACCTCTATATCATTTCCTTTGTCCCCAACATGTAAAGAACTAGTGTTACTGTAGATGTTTTGAAATAGTGACTCAAGACATAGTGGGATTTGATTAGGTGGTTGATTCAACCATGCTTTGTATGCTTCCTCGTCGAGTTGTGCTCATTTAATAGTAAGAACTTGATTTGACATCGTAGTGGGGTGCAACGGTAGATGGTATATAGGTCATTCGTCATTATAATTCTTATTGTAAAAATATTAAACATTACATCGCTAATATTAGTAACATAATGCATTTAGTATGTTCAAACATTATACCAAACATTTATTAGAAGCATGGAATTTGTTTTGCCAATAATAAACATGCAACCAACCACTTTATAAAAAAAATGGCAAATTAAGCAATGCTTTTACATTAGTTCCATTGAAAATCTAAAAAATAGAATCACTCAATCATATTTTTCTTATGCCCCAGGAGGATGTCTAAAGGTAGACCCAATGCAAGGAATTTTCGAAGAGCATTTGGTGGTATACGAAAGCTATATTTTATTAACAACTCATCACCATGAGACAAACTACGTATTGCATGCACAACAACAAATATGGATGCCTTCATTTTCATAAATAACTCTTTGTCATTGAATTGTTCCTCAAAGGAACAATTTGCACTAAATAATGAGGACCTACATCTATTTTTTAACCCTACTATTTTCCCATGAGTTCGTGGATGACCATCGATATATAATAGGTTTTTCCTATTAAAGTTCCAAAAGCATAATCGTTCATGCACATACTATACATGGAAATGTTATGTTTGTATTTAACAATATTTAGGTAATCAAACCAACTATAAAGAGGACCACAAAATGGCATAAGTGCTACTGATGTTTTGGGAGGAATGGATACATGTGAAAGGATGAACAACCCAAGATTTTCAACATCTATTTTAGACTTGGAAATCATATAACTATTACCACAAAAAGAGACTGTGGTTCCAACATCGGGAATAGGCATGGAAAATGACCAATTTCCATACAAACCTCAGTTGTAATAGGTTTGATATTTACTTTGCAAATGGATAGGAAGAGGGAAGCCATCACTACCTTCCAACAATTGAACCAACTTTGGTGTATACTTGGACAGTTTTTCTCTCAGCTCATAAACGTTTTTGGATCTCCCAATAGAGATGTTTTGGGTAGTATTGATATCATACTTTGGCTCACTAGAATTCTTTGTTGTCTCAACAAAAGGAGATGGGATGGTCAATTTAGGATTAAAATTAGTTGATCTAGCTTCCAAATTTTCAAAAAAGGAGCATATGGAAGTATTCCTACGTGTATTTTCCATATCACCTTAGATTCTTGATCATGATGGAAGGTATTAAGCCATCAACTCTGGGTAGTCAATCATTAATATAATAGGAAATTGTGACATGTTGAGGGTTCTCCTTCAACCCTTTACATTTTTAACAACCACATACTATTGGGGTGTCATAAAAGAGATCCAGTTCTTGGTGTAATACCGTTGACCCAGGTTGGTTGCTGGAAGATGGCATATTACAATTGGTAGGGTAAAGCAACTGTCCATTTTCATCAAATATCCGTCTACAGTATATTTCTCATGATAAGAAATTGCAACATTTTTGGACTAGTGGAATATCTTGCGCATCTGAACTCAATCCTGAGTCATGGTCTTGCAAAATTCAATGAACAAATATTTAAATGCACGTGCATACATAACATAAATTCAAGGAGATAAATAAATCACAAATAAAATCTAGACTTACTTCAAATAGCGGTGGAGAACTTGATGAACTTGCAACGATATGGAATGAACTGGAATCTGAAGACCTACCCATTTGATATTGCAAGAATTTTTCTTTCATTTGAGCCAAAACCATCATCAATACGTGAATAAATTCTTAAAATAATTTTTGGGAAGCATAGAACAAGCTAACATCAAACATAATTTCGAATGACTTGCCTAATTATATTATGACGCCCGAGTGCTTCAACATATACAAAATGCACCAATGGGCTAAATTACAAAAGACATCAAAGAGTGACCTATGTTATTGCCTCCACAAAATTTAAATACGGATGTTTGCATTTGTATTTTGTGAATTGTATTATTTGTTGGTGCATTTTATTTAAAAACTGCACTAGTGCGTTATCAACTATATAGCGCACCGAAAAAGTAATAAAAAATAGTGTGCACATTTATCATCAATGCACCAAAATAAACAACGAAAAAATGAGTGAGAATTTTATTTTTTCTAAGTGTATGTGTTTATAAATGAAAACCCTAATCATTATTTCATTCTTTTTCCAAAATTTAGAGGGGTGATTTGTGAAAGAGAGATTTACCAGCAAAGACTTTGGAGTGGGTCAATTTTTTTGTAGAACCAAATTTGAAAGGGATAGGTCACATACAAATCTGCAAAGAAAAAATTTCAGGTATGTGATTTCATTTTATTGATCATCTCAATCTTTCCCCTATTTGATTCAAGCAATGTTTAGTGCATTCTCAAAAAACTAAAAAGGTTTCATAGTTACCTTCGGTATTAGAAGCCCTAGCTTCCTTGTTGTTTCTCTTGATTTGTCTCTCTATATTTCACAACGAGAATTTTTTTTAAGCAATAGAATTTTATAGGGTTTATTTACTTATATATGGGACATTTGGTATCTGATGCAATGGGACCACTCACTGCATTGGATCCCAAACTCGGTTGCTGTCATTTTTTTTTTAAAATGCTTTCATGATTAGCAGTGTGCATTGTATAGGAATATCGCACCAGTGCGTATGTTCATGTCAACAACAACGTTGAGTATAAAATTAAAGTAATATATTTTTTAATATCAAAAGCATCATGGTCGCTATGTTAGTCGGGTTTGGAATGCGCTTGTATATTTCGGACTTTTGAAGAACCTGTTATTCCCTCTATCTATGCTCTGATTTCCTCCTCGATAACATGTTTGGCTATCCAAGTCTTTCTTTATTATCATTTTCCATAATCTAGAATACAAGGATTGAATATTTGAAAATGGGCCCTATTTCTTCAATTCGACAAGGCTTTACCTAAGATTATAGATGGAACGTTTTGGTCCCAAAAAATAGGACTTCACTTATGCCCCAGTCTAGATCAGATTATATTCTCTCCCTAAAGAGTTATATCTTGGTGAAATCCTTGTTGAAATAGGTAACACCCTGGGCATTTATGTCAAAGAAGTTAAAGCCACAAGACAATGTCGTTATACCTCCTATGCTTGTATCTATGTGTACATGAACATTTCCAAGCCCCTACGTGGCTCTATCACCCTGGAATACCAATATGAGGAATGGGATCAAACCATTGACTATGACAACATACCCTTTATATGTCACAAATTTCATGAGTATGGATATCTCTTTTGATATTGCACCCTAAATGCTCCTCCCAATAAATCAACAGCCATCCCAAAAAAACCCAAAGAGGGTTTTACTCCAGTCCAAGGGAAACGACGCCAAGCCCAAAAGAAACCCCCCCTTGTTCCCCCTTCGGTCCCCTCCACCAACAACTCTTTTTATATATTGAATATGCTTCCTAAAACTCTCATTCCAGATGAGATCCCCCCAAATTTGACCAAAAGAACTACACAACCTAAATCCCAACAATCCTAGAAACAAGTTCTGGAACAAATTCCCCCCCTAAACTCTCAAGTTCCCACGGGGGAAGATCATGTTTCATATGAAGGAGAAGAAATGGAAATGGAATGGGATGATAAGGAGCTCGTTGAAATAGACTTAGTGTGTCTTGAAGAGGCATATCACACGCAAGAACTTCAATAAGTTCCTCTATATTAGTTGCAGAAATTACAAAAGGTTTTCCTTAACTCTATTGTTGGAGTTACATCTATCTCAGGAGGGAGTCTAGGTATCCATTATGATGTGCATAAGGATATGCATAATCCAACCAAAGTGGGAGGCAAAAGAGGTAGAAAATCCACTAGAAAATTAATCCAGGACTAGATAGGAAGCTATATGGTTAACTCCAGATAGATTCAGAAGCTCTCGGAAAGCTTCTTTTCTTCCCCAACTCCTCATTCCTCATGAAGGTTATATCGTGGAATATACAAGGTCTCGATGGAAGTACCAAATAGAGGACCCTTCAAAAAAGTATCATAGATGAAAATCTAGATATTCTACTTCTTCAAGAAACAAAATGCACAGTCGAGGCCACTRAGGGAATTCTTTCTAGATGTTGGAAGCRGGGTAGATACACTTTTAACGATTCCAGAGGAGAAACCAGAGGTATTTCCATTATATGGAATCTAACCACAGTGGTTATGGAGCATTTATTCTCAACATTATAGACTATTATTGCCTCTTATCGAGCCATCAGAACCGACATAAMAGGGATAATAACTAATGCATATGGTCCCCAAGCTCCTCAGGAGAAAGAAGCCTTCTTAAATAATATGGCTCACCYAGGAGAMTTGGTCAGTAGAAATCAGTGGATCCTCATAGGAGACTTTAATGTCATTTTATCTCTGGAGGAAATGCATGGAGGTMTCAGGYGCTTGGACCCTGATAGTGAAGCTTTCAGAAACCAGATTGACCCCCTCTACTTGATTGACCTGGATTTCAGAGAGGGAATTTATACTTGGTCCAATCGAAGATCGAGATCCCATCAAATTGCTTGAAAGTTAGGAAGCAAGAATTTTTCCCACCTCTAGATCCAACCATTGGCCCATTCAACTTTGGATCGACTCGGTAGGCTCGCCGCATAGCGAACCTTTTCAATTTGAGAAGTTTTGGCTATCCCACTTTGACTTTTAAGAGAACACTCCCACTTGGTGGCAGAATGCGGCAGTTACTAGGGGTACCCTGATGTTTAGATTTCATCAAAAGATAAAGAACTTCAAACAACATCTAAAGGAATGGAACAAGAATGTTTTTGGGGACATATTCCAGGCCCAAAGAGACCTAGAGCAGAAAATGAAAGAGGTGCAATAGAAAATTATTTTTCAAGGTCACTATGATTAATTACAAGATGCAGAGGGTCAATTGAAGAAACAACTAGAAGAGTGATATGTGCAAGAGGAGATGCTTTGGCGACATAAATCATGTATCTGATGGATTAAGGAAGGATAGAAGAACACCAAATTCTTCCACTACTCAATGATCCACCATCATCATGAAAATAATATGACACGATTGGAGAATGATCAAGGGCATCCAATCCTATATCATGAGGAAATGGAACAGGAGTTGGTCAATTATTACATAATTTTTTTAACTGAGCCTTGTCCACACAAATCGAATGCAATAGATAAAATAACTCAGCATGATCTGGCTCTCATCAGTGATGATCAAAATGATTTCCTCCTTCGGTCTGTTACGATTTAAGGAGTGGATCAAACCATGAAGGAAATGCCAGCGGGAAAATCTCTTGGATCGGATGGCTTCACAACAGAATTTTTCCATCATTGCTAGTAGATGGTTAGAGAAGAGGTTTGAAAACTTGTTGATGATTCGTGATGCACTCATAGGGTTATTCCAACTCTCAATGCCACGTTCCTCACTCTCATTCCCAAGGAAGAACATGTCTCGCATCCAAAACAATTCAGACCCATTTCTCTTTGCAATGTAATCTATAATCTCATCACCAAGGTAATGGCTCTTAGACTCAAGCCTCTTCTTCATTTCATCATTTCAAATGAGCAATCTGGTTATGCAAAGGAGCATCAAATTTTAGATAGTGTGATCTTATCCCATGAATTAATTCATTCTCTCAAATCTTCTTGAACCCTTGGAATGTTAATTAAACTAGATCTCTCGAAAGCTTGTGATACCCTCAACTGGGAATACATGAAAGAGAACCTTCTTTCTTTTGGTTTCTTTGAGGATTGGGTCAAATGGGTTCGCAATATCACTTTCTCGACCTTATTTTACATCCTAGTCAATGGATTTCCCTCCAAAAACTTTCCTCCTTCCATAGGTATCCGTCAAGGGGGGCCTTTTTCCCCTTTCTTTGTCATTATGGTGGAAGGACTCAGCTGATATGTAAAATATTATATTGCTAATGCTCTCTAAAAGGTATCCCCTTGTATGTTCTACAACCCCTCATTTCACACAACCAATTTGTGGATGATACTATGATGATGGGGTCTCCCACTGTCAGGAAATCCCTCAAAATTCCAAATATTCTTGTTGATTTCAGTGTGGCCTCAGGAACATCCATCAACTTGGAAATATCATCAATTTTATTTTTCAATACCCATGATCCCATCCAAACCCATCTCACTCGAAGTTTTCATACAAAGCTCCCTTCCTTCCAAATACTTGGCCATCCCCCTCATTGATAATACCTTACAATCTAGCTCTTGGACGTTACGATCCCTCAACCTTGTCGGTTGCCTCACCCTACTGAAATATGTTCTCCAAGATTTTCCAATTTACCTTTTCTCTGCTTTGGAATCTCCAAAATCGGTTCTTAAAACTATTCGCAACATTTAGAGAAAATTTCTTTGGTAGGGTACAAAAGAAGGCAAGAAATAGTCTCTTGTTAAATTGGAAAACCTTTGCAAACCGAAGCTCTCGGGAGGGTTGGGGTTAGGGTTGGGGTTAAAAGATCCATGTATCATGAATGATGCAATCGATGCAAAGATCTAGTGGAGGTGGCTTACACACCCAACAGACCTTTGGACCCGCTTATAGCGACAAAAATACACTCCAAGAGGAAAGATGACTAATAAGGTTCAATTATCATCATAATAGCTCCCTAATTTGGAATGCAGCATGGAACAACCAATCTCTTGTCCAAGAGAATGCCTTCTTGGAAGTCAAATATGCCCAAAGTGCACTCTTCTGGACCGAATCGTGGTAGCAACTTTAGCCCCTTCAAATCAAAGACAGCATGCAGGAAATATACCATCTAATGCCAACTAGAAGTGGTACAAAGGTCAAGGACTTTTGGAAGGAATCCTCTTCTCAACTTCCATGGAGAGAATGGAAAACCAGTCACCAAGATCTTGAGATCCATTTAGTCTATGATATCGGAGCGTGGAAGGAGGAAGCAACTCTTAGAAGAGTACGCTTTCGACAAAGACCTGACATTCTTCGATGGGGCCGCTCTTCCCAGGGTGTTTTCTCCACAAAAGAGGATTATGCAATCAAAGTTAAGCATCAACTTTCACCAAAGGACGATATTTGGGGAAAAAATCTCAAAGGTGAACCTTTGGTCCAAAGTGAGCTCTTCCTTACGGATTTTGGCACGAAATCATATTCTCACCTGGAACAATTTTCTAAAGAGAGGTTTCATACGTCCTTCTATCTATCCTTTATGCCTAAATCGAGGAGAAACCTCAGAGTATATCCTTAATCAATGTTCCTTCAGTACACTTATATGGGATCAAGTGGCACAATAAATGCACACCTCCAATCATAATCATCAAGATATTATAGCCACCATAGAACGATGGTGTCCCCAAGCCTTCCAAATCCTATTTTAAATCACATATGGCAACTACTCCCTAGGTTCGTAGTCTGGCAGATATGGAAAGAAAGGAATCAGAGGATATTCAAGGCAGAGAATTCTCTTGTCATCCACGCTTGGAATAAAATTTAGGAAAATATAAAATAAATGGTATGGATCATCTCTTGGTCTTCAGAGGACCTCTCATGTGATCCTCACGAACAAGCCATTTTCCAATACTGGGACATCATCCTGAATTTTATCCTGGTCTCCACTTCAACCCACCCTCCTTCTATTCTCAGCCCGTCCGTATGGTCTCAACCTCCTCCAAACTTTATGAAGTTGAACTTCAATGGTACTTTCAAAGGAAACCATGACCCATCTGGTTTTGGTGTGGTGTTTAGAGATGATCGTGGATGCATCAGCAATATCATAGCTGGAAGGTTGGGATTTGACACCAAAAAATCTGCATAATTGTGGGATTTAATTAAGGGTATTCAAGTTTCCTCCCAACTAGGTTATCAGAATCTCATGGTTGAAGGATATTCTCGAGTCATTCTCAAACTTTTCATCAGGATTCAGAATGGCTCTACCCCTGCAAAAATATCTCCCATGTGGAGACTTCTAAGCAACCTGGAATTTCTTAAGTCCTTGCTCCTTCCTAGTCTAGTTGTCATCCTTGCTCATGTTTGACGAGAGGTAAACAAAGTTACAGACAAATTAGAAAATGTTGGGACTGAATGTGGGGAACATGAATTATCATGTGATGCTTTCCAGAATCCTACCCACCCTCTTTTCCTAGAATGTTCATCTCTGGCCCAGCAGGAGAACACAACCCCAGATGGGGTGTTAAATTAAAATCCTCGTGCATGTTCAAATTGTGTACATCTATCATCCGACGAAACTCTTTGGTTATTTTGAGGTCGTGGATTGGCAACATTCATTTACTCTTGATCGAGTCATCATTCTGGACTCGACCTTTGTAGGATACGATGTCTATAATTTTGTGTGGGTGTGATATTGTTTCAATGCTGGCAAGGTACAATTTTTTGATGGTTTTAGTTATGCAATAGGATGGCCTCATAGAGACTTGGAATTTTGAGCATGGTTTATACAGTTCAGCCCTTATTTCTCCTATCATTGCTATGTTCTCTTCGGTTGTGCTCGATAATTGTCCTTTGACGCATCACTTGTCATTCCACTGGTTTGAACCATGTTTTTGTTTCTCTTTTAGCATGCCTCATGAGAGTGGCAAGGTAAAATGTGCAGGTGAGGTCTTTAATAGTATTCGTGGGAATTGAAAGAGCACCTCACCTTTGCACAGCCCGACTAGCAGTGATTTTCAATGCCTGGCCTCCTCCATTGTGGCTCTTGGTTTGTTTGTTCAACCTCCCACTTCTTTGGTTGGTTTGTCTTTCTTGCCTCTTGCGGAAGAGTCCTAGGGAGGCCCGGTTGAATTAGAAGTGACACCTGATGACATGGGTCCCTCGAGTGACAATGCTCATGTTGAAAATGTCGATGAAGGGAAGCAGACCCTTCATACTCCACCTCTAGTTCCAACTTCGACCCCACATGGCTTCGAGGAAGTTCATATCTCAGGTTTGCAGGAGAATTTTCCCCCTATAGGTATATTCTCTAATGAACATCTTCAAATCATCTTTGAACTTGGGAGGGACAACGCATATCTGAAATTTTGACATGAGATGATGGAGAAAAAACTAGATGGGCTAATGGACTCTTTCTCTGCTCATCCTAACCAAAGGTGGGACCAGGAAAATCTTCTTCAAGCTATCATGATGTCAGAATGGCCAAGCTCTTTCAAGCCAACTTCTTCGGGAGGCACATCTGGCAATTAATTCTATTGCTATCTATGGTTATGTTTCTTTCATATTATAGTTGTCTTTTTGCATACTACTAGTTTTCATTTTTGGTTGTTTCCAACCCTAGATGTTTTAGATTTAGCTCTAGCTTTATTCATATACTCTCTTTCAGACATTTTGAACTGGTTTCTTAGACCTTCGTGGGTTGGTGCAAGGGTTGGTTTCCTCTATTGGCAGTC
>ML813770.1:52781-72001 GCA_009831015.1 Picea engelmannii | reverse complement strand
TGACACCCTCGTTTTGCTTGGTTTGACCAAACTTTGACTGCTCATAACTTTTGTATACGATCTTTGTTTGATGTGTCATTTGCGTCGTTGGAAAGCTGACGAAGAGCTCTATGCAATAATTTCCTTTTCATGAAATTTTGAGAGAGACAAATTTTGAGATTTTATGGATCCCATGGGACCTCTGTGAATGTTCCTTATATCCTCCTAGATCAACATGTTAACACCATCCATAGTTATGCTAAATCATAGGCTTCATAATTCATCCTTGAATTTATCGGGCTATGTATCCTCGATATGCTTCATGGCTACTGAATCTATTTTGATTCACATAACTCTTGGCATACTTCTATGTGAGGCATGTCACCCCTGCAACATGGCTAATTGTTGCAATGAAAAAGCTTTTGAATCATTGGAATTATAGCCATGTGCCTCAATATCTTGTGAGGAGGACCATGTGTCTTACCCTCATTTTTATTTATGATACCTGTCATGGCCACATTCTGGACATATCTCTTTGTTTGCATATTTGTTTCTATATAGAATATAATTAGGACATGCATAGTATGATATGTACTCAACACCCAACTTTTTCATCATTTTCTTTGCCTCTGCGCAACTATCGGGCAAGACATTATCACTCAAAAGTACCTTATCTTTGAGTAAAATGTAATTAGTAGGAAATAGAAATGTACACTCTCATTAAGCATGAATAAAATCAACCCTTTTTTATCCGAAAATGATCTTTAAAGACTTGGTTGAGTTTTAAGCATGTGTTCAATTACCATTTAGGAATTAAGGAAAGAAGAAGAACTTAATGAGAGAATATTGCATCCATCATAAAGAATGCAGATCATAATATAATAATAAAGAACAACAAACTATAACAACAAGGTTGTTAACGGATTTTGGCAAGATTACCTACGTCTTTGAGCCTTTGTCTCAGTGGGAGAGGCCTTCTTATTTCTCTTCAATGCTTCAAAAGTACATCAGAAATGCATCAAAAGGATTACAAACTGGTTTGGATGTGTTCTTCTCGACCTCAATAATCCAACACAACTTACGGAACTAAAAAAGGTTGAGCGTAGCTCTCGGAATTGACCTCCAAAGTTCACTTCCTCAATGGTTTCCCTGCATAAAAATGGCTTCAAGCTTCACAAAATCATCATAATTTTGCTAATATGAACCTCTTGGTCTATCAAAAACCTTTGAATTATATAGATATTGAGTTGGGGATCCTATCCCAACTTCCTCCCAAGATCTGGCCTCAAAAAGGGCTCTAGATCCTCAGTTTTGGGCAAAAATCTACCAAAACAGCATTATAATCATTAAAAAATCTTAATATGTGGTTAAAAACCCACATATTGGAAAAATTTGGGCACAACCTCTTTTTTCTCCGAGCTCCAGGTCACATGGGAGCGCCATATGGCCACGCGCTAAGCGTTGGCGCCCTAGTCCTCTCCCTGGTCTTCTGCCCTCGGTCATGTGCCAAGCCATGTGGCCTCGTGTTGGAGTGGTAGTAGCCCCTTCTTTCGCGAGCTTCTGGTCTTTATCCAATGGACACCTAGAAGGAGCCTTGGTCGGCAGGCTAGCCCTGCCGACAGGCGCTTAACCCCCAAAAAACTGCCAACTGTCAAGTTAAAACCATAATCTGCCACTTGTTTTAACAAGTAACATCGGTGGGGAGTTGGTTAGCGCATTGGTTGTAGTTCATTGCTCATCCCGTGAGGTTATTATTTTGATCCCGACCAAGGAGGAAAGAAAAAATTACACAACCAACATTGGCTTAATCCAGGGTTCCATGTGGCACCCTATGATTGGGCCATGTGTCACCTCTGGATTGGCCCGTACAATCCAATCAGCATGCACAGTCACCTGCCACGTCACTATCGTACAGCCACGTGTCGTACCCTGAGCTTGCCACATCAGCATTCATACAGCCAAGTCACCTGCCACGTTAGAATCCATACTTCCATGTGTTGGTTAGTCATTGGGCCACGTCATCATTCTGTACAACCATGTGTCACATCTGTACAGTGCCACGTGTCAATTTTTTATTGGTCCACATAAGCCCCTAAAAATGACAAAAATTAGTGACATGTGTCACCTCCTCGTGTTGCCATGTGTCCCTGCTGACATCATCATGACGCCATGTTGACGTCACCTGTCATACTGTTGACATCAGCAGTACAACTTATTTGACTTTGACCAACTAACTTTTTGCATGTTTGGGAAATCGATCAAAACGCGATAACTTTCCCATACGGTGTCCATTTTCAGAAAAAAAATATATATATATATGGTTGGAATCAGTGCAACGAGCCCGATGCAATGGAATTGGTTTTGTTTGATTCCAAGAACTTTTATTGTTCAGCCTTCCTGGATCCATTTTGGATTATGCCTCCCCACTAAGACCTTTTGGTCCTCCAAAAGGATATTAACCAGTCATCAAGTGCAGGATAGGCCACCTCACTTGTCATTTGTCTTTAAACTTTGTCATGTGAACTTGTCACATCATAATCAATTGCAAAACAACCATGACAATTTAAAGCATATTGTTAGCCACTTGAACTCATTCACATCTTACTAAAGCCACTACCATCCATGTTGAAAACATTAGCAGCGATAACATCAAAAATATGACTGGAAATGAACTTATATGTTTGATGTGCTTGCACAACATTATCTTATCTTGAAGCAAAGTATGATTTAATTTCCATTCTACAACCATCTCATGTTCATTCTTAAGATCAATTTCTTTATTTGGCACAATTATAGGTGTGTTGCTTGCATAAGTTGCCTTCCTTAATTGTTCCATTGTTTGAAGAGATTGATTTGTTTTTAAGTGATGAGCATGTACAACATATTCATTGCCTTCTTTAGTTAAGTGATATTGATTATGTTCCATGTAGAATATTTCTTTGCAATCATACAAATAAGGGTTGCCTAAGACCATTCCACATTCATTTAGTGGCACCACATCACATTTTACCTCATCCACAAAATTTGATGAAATTGCAAACTTTAAAGTGCATTGCTTTGTTATGTGCAATTTATGATTATTGCTTATCCATTTAAGTGAGTAAGGTTTATGATGTAGCTTGATTTTCAATCCCAATTTTTTAACCACTTCCTCTGAAATCGAGTTAGATTGAGATCCATTATCTAGCAATGTGTCGATCTTAGTATGTTTCATTATCACCCTTATATGAAACAATTTACTTCTAAAATCATATCCATCACCAATTTTACTTGTCAAACCAACTATTGTGATTTTAGTCTCATCACCTGAATCATATCCCAAGTTTGTTGGTCGTGTTGCTATTGCAATTGTTTGCCTCCCTTTCCTTTCTTTGAACAATTTTGGTCTTGTCTCTAGGTGCAATTGCCAACAATGGTCATCATCATGCTCTTCTTTCTTGCAATGCTTTTAAGAGATCTTATCTTCCTTCCTTGTTGTTGAATTTTCTTTCTTTCCATTCCCCTTTCTTTTGTCTTCTTTCCTTGAAGACGATTCCCCTGATACACCAACTCATGTTTTTGTTGCTTCAATATACATTGCTTGAACAAAAATCTCATCAAGTTTAGTAGGTCCAAACATAAATACAATGTTACGAATATGTATAGGTAAATCTCCTATATACTTCATAAGAGTTCCTTATGTATGTAATGGAATATTTAACATTAATTCCATCTTACAAAATTCATCTTTGTATTCTTGCACTATTTGTACTTTTCTTAGTTTAATAATTTTCCATTCAATTAAAGCCTTATCCTTATAGCCCAAAGGATAAAATTGATTTCTAAGTGAAAAAACAAAATCTTTTCATGATGGAAATGCATTACCAACTCGTTTTGTACCATGTTGCAACTTACTCTACCACCAGATGAGTGTTGTGCCTGCAAGACAAAGCGATGCCAACTTGATTTGGGTTTCCTCATATTTGATTTGTTGCACATTGCAATAAACTTCCATCTGTCTGACCCAATTATCAATCCTCTCAGCATTGACTTCACCATCATACATGGGAAATTAAATTTCACATCAAGCTTAAGTAAAGGCATATCATGTTTATGTTTATGGGAATGTTTTCTTGCGGTAGAAGTTGCACTTGTACTTGAAAAAGAAGAAGATGATGGAGATTAAGGAGGAGGTTTAGGAGGATCCTCTCCTTCTTCACTTTTGTCTTATTTTGAATATTCCCCTTGGAAAGGCCTCTTTCATTCCAATTAATCCTCATATAAGACCTTTACCATCTCAGACATGGAGAAAAAAGTCTTTTGCAACTCTATCTCGTTCTGAGACATTCCTTCTTTCAATGCCATATTCTCACTTTGAGAAGTCCTCTTTCTTGATCCAATCTCTAGATCTCCTTCTACAAGTTCACCTTCACCATGACTTACCTTTTCCTTGGTAACCATGTAAACTCAAACAACGAACTATCAACTTTCTTTGATACCACTTGATCCAAAAATTATCTTTAAAGACTTGGTTCAGTTTTAAGCATGTGTTCAATTACCATTTAGGAATTAAGGAAAGAATAATAACTTAATGAGATAATATTGCAACCATTATAAAGAATGCAGATCATAATATAAGCATAAAGAACATCAAACCATAATAGCAAGGTTGTTAATGGAGTTCGGCAAGATTGCCTACGTCTCTGGGCCTTTGTCTCAGTGGGGGAGGCTTTCTTATTTCTCTTCAATGCTTCAAAATTACATCATAAATGCATCAAAAGGATTACAAACTAGTCTAGTTGTGTTATTTTCAACCTCAAGAATCCAACATAACTGACAGTGCTGAAAAAGGTTGAGCGTAGCTCCCGGAATTGGCCTCCAAAGTTTGCTTCCTCAATGGATTCCTTGCATAAAAATGGCTTCAAGCTTCACAAAATCATCATCATTATTCTAATATTAACCTCCTGGTCTGTCAAAAACCTCTGAATTATATATATTGATTTGGGGATCCTATCCCAACTTCCTCCCAAGATCTGGCCTCAAAAAGGGCTCCAGATCCTCAGTTTTGAGCAAAAATCTACCAAAACAACATTAAAAAATATTAATATATAGTTAAAAACCCACATATTGGTAAAATTTGGGCACAACCCCTTTTTTCTCCGAGCTCCAGGTCACATGGGAGCGCCATATGGCCATGCTCTAAGTTTTGGTTCCCTAGTCCTCTACCTAGTCTTATGCCCTTGGTCATGTGCCAAGCCATGTGGCCTCTTGTTGGAGTGGTAGTAGCCCCTTCTTCCGCGAGCTCCTAGTCTTTAGCCAACGGACACCAGGAAGGCACCTTGGTCAGCGGGCTAGCCCTGTCGACCAGTGCTTAACCCCCCAAAAATTGCCAACTTTCAAGTTAAAACCATAATCTGCAACTTGTTTTAACAACGTCAGTGGGGAGTTGGTTAGAGCATTGGTTGTAGTCAGTTTCTCATCCTGTGAGGTTAGGAGTTCGATCCTGACCAAGGTAAAAACAAAATTTTTACATAACCAACATTGGCTAAATCTGGGGTGCCACGTGGCACCCTATGATTGGTCCATGTGTCACCTCTGGATTGGCCCGTACAATCCAGTTAACATGCATAGTCACCTGCCACGTCAGTGTCGTACCCTCAGCCTGCCACATTAGCATCCATACAACCTACCCAGTCAGTTTTCACGTCACCATCCATACTGCCACCTTTCATCTGTACTACCACGTGTCGGTCGGTCATTAGGCCACGTCAGCATTCCATACAACCACGTGTCGCATCCGTACAGTGCCATGTGTCAATTTTTTATTGGTCCACATAAGGCCTTGAAAATGAAAAAAATGAGTGACACATGTTACCTCTTCGTGTTGCCACATGTCCCTACTAACATCATCATGACGTCACATTTCGTATTGTTGACGTCATTAGTATGGCATGTTTGACTTTGACCAGTTGACTTTTTACATGTTTGGGAAATCGATCAGAATGCGATAACTTTCGCATACGATGTCCATTTTCGGAAAATATTATATGGCCGGAATCACCGCGACGAGCCTGGCGCAATGGCACTAGTTTCATCCAATTCTGAGAACTTTGATTTTTAGGCCTTCCTGGATCACTTTTATTCCTTCATTGTGTGACAAGATTCCTTAAAAAATTAGGGGACTTAATGGTTAGTTACCTCAAAAATTTTGAGAAACACACGTCCGACATACCATACATTGCTTTCAATTTGTACAGTAACATTGTTGTCCCTAGTTGGGTAGACCTTGACCCTTGTACTACTCCACCAGAGAGAGGGGTCGTGGAAGTAAATTTCAGGCTTTCGAATAAGGTATCTACAACATCAACGCCATCCCCTAGTTCATTATGCTAGAATGCATCTAACAACATTCCCTCCATGGCTTGGTTATCCCATAAGAAATCATCCATACCAAACTCTATACCATTTCCTATGTTCCCAACATGTGAAGAACTAGTGTTACTATAGAGGTTTTGAATTGGTGACTCGAGACGTAGTGGGAATTGAATAGGTGGTTGTTTCAACCATTCTCAGTATGCTTCCTCTTCGAGCTTTTCTCATTTAGAAGCAATCTCACTACTTGACATCATAGTGGGGTGCAACAGTAGATGTTGGACATGTCGCTCGTCATTAGAATCTTGATTATAAAGATATTGAACATTACATCGATAATATCAATAACACAATGCATTTAATATGTTCAAACATTATACCAAACACTTATTAGAAGCATGGAAATTTGTTTCCTAATAATAAACTTGCAACCAACCACTTTATAAGAAAAAGTCGAATTAAGTAATACATTTACATTAGTTCCATTGAAAATCCAAAAATACAATTACTCAATAATATTTTTTCTTACGCCATGTAGGGTATCTACATATAAGAGATCCAATTAACAGTGTAATTCCATTGACCTAGGTTGGTTGTTGGAAGATGGCATGTTACGATTGGTAGGGTATAGAAGCTGTCCATTTTCATCAAACATCTTCTTACGGAATTTTGGGATTACAGAAATATCTTGAGCATATGTTGGATAGTTGGTTGTCATTGATGTCAACCTTGGTCAACCCTAGAAGAAGCCTAGAAGCAAGTTTGGAAGCATCTAGAAGTAATGGTTGTATTTGGAGAAGTCTCCAAAGTGATCCCCTTATGGAATATCTTTAAGCATGGCCCTCACAGGAAGACTCTTTGAAGAAGTCTACAAGAATCCCTGGAAACATGGATAGGTGGTTAAGTGGTTGAGAAGCTCGAGAGGTGTGTTCATGAAGCCTGAAGCTATTTGAGAAAAAATAGGATGAAAAACATGGCACATCCATGCAAAACCCTCAAATATGGATATTCCTCGTCATGTTGTTTCCAACGGTAGGTGGTATGCCACGTGGTTCCTCACGATTGAGAAGTTATGTGCTCTTAAAGTTGAAGCACTGAAGTAATGGTTAAGAATCCCCCAAATGGTTGCAAAAAGAAGTTACAAGTTAGCCCAAAATTAATTAAAGGAGAAAAAGTTGTTGCAACTAAAAGTTACAGGTCGTCCATAAAGACAAGTAAAAGAGTTGGTTTGAAAAGTATAAATACACCTCAAGAAACTTCTTATTAACACACACACAATTACATTGAATATCTATCAAGTGAACACTTGATCTATTGGAGAATCTAAGGTAGCAAATCTAGGGCAGCGAAGGAGTGGTAAGGTGAAGTCTCGGAGCCAAGGAGGAGAGTAAAGGGTTTTTGATAAACCCTAATTTAGCTGACCCTCACGGGTCAGGATTAGGGCGTCTCGTGAGGCACCCCCACGGGTTGACTGATGCTCCTCATGCGAGGCACCGTTGGTTGCATGGGTTAGTCCCATGAGGCTGAGACTGATTTGATAAATATGCTCATCCCTAGATATTAAATTTGATAAAGGTCTAAATGTCTGTGATCTGATGCACCAGGTCTGTTACAGAATCAAGGTATGGTTTTCTATGTGTTTTTGAGGTATGTATCTTGGTGATTTGACACATTCTTAAGGCATGTCTTAATGATGATGGTACATGATAATGTACATCTTGGTAATGTTATGGTACATTGTTAGAGGTATATCTTAGCTATCTTGGTATCTGGTTTGGTATATGTCATGGTGATGTTGGCATATGCTTGAGGCACATCTTGGTGATGTTACATCACACGTTTGAGGTATATACATTGGTTGTTTTGCTACATGCTTGAGGCATGTCTTGGAGGCCCTTTTGGCACATGGATGTATATGTTTGAGGTATAGATCTTGGATGGTTTGGAACATGCTTTGAGGATCATCATGGATATTGGGCACGTGGTTTGAGATGTACTTTGGCATATGTTTACATGGTTGAGGCATATCTTGGTACATGGTTGATCGATGTTATGGTACATATCTTGGTACATGGTTGATGGATGTTATGGTACATGTCTTGGTACATGGTTGATGGATGTTATGGTACATGGTTGATGGATGTTATGGCACACATATCTTAGCACATGATTGGTGATATTGGTATATGATCTATGTGAGTGGATTTGGTTTTATTTCATGATGATGTTGATGATGAGATATCAGTATCATGACAATGACAATGGCAGTGACAGTGAAAGTGACAGTGACAGAGACAGTAACAGGGACAGTGACAGGTTGGATGACAGGTTGATTATCAGTGACAAGTTGATTATCAATGACAGGTTTATTATTAGTCACAGGTTGATTATCGGTGACAAGTTGATTGTTAGTGACAGTGTCGGTGACAGGTTGAGTCTACACTTAGTATTTTAGGGTGGAAGGAAGGGGTAAGAAAAGGGGGTTGTAACCTCCTTCGGGTTGGAGCTAGAGAATATAGGGAGTTGGAGCTTCCTTCAGGTTGGAGCCTGTAAATCAGGGGGTCATAGCCTCCTTTTGGTTGGAGCTGAAGAACACAGGGAGTCGAAGCTTCCTCCAGGTTGGAGCCTGTAAATCAGGGGGTTGGAGCCTCATTTTCGTTGGAGCTGGAGAATTTGAGGAGTTGTAGCTTCCTTAAAGTTGGAGCCTGTAAACAGGGGGTTGGAGCCTCCTTCCAAATGGTGCTGGAGAATTTGGAAGTTGGTGCTTCCTATGAATGTAATATTTTGATATATAAGAAAGCATTATGTGGTTTTCTCCCATTTGGGTTTCCACGTAAAATATTGGTGTATTGTGTATATGTGTATGATGTGATGCATTGTTTATAGTTATATGTTTATGATATATTAAATGCAATCATAAGTGAATGGAATAATTGATAAGTTAATGTTGTGATTGAAATTGGTAAAAAGTGCTCAATATTGATTCAACCCCCCCCCCCCCCTTTCAGTATTGGTGAATATTCCAACAATTGGTATCAGAGCGGGTCCTTCAAGAATCAATCTAACCATCGGAAGGTAGATTATGGATAATAGATACACAAATAATAGAACACCAAGGTTTGATGGTCATAATGGTGAGAGCTATGAGATATGGAGCACAAGAATGAAAACATTTTTATAGGCTCGGGGTTATGATTTTTGGTACTCAGTCATTACAGGATAGATCACTTCAAAGAAACCAAAGACTACAACCAAGAAGGAATTAAAAAGAAACAACAAAATAACAATAGATTTCATGCTCGAAATATTACCTGATCCAGTAAAAGACAAAGTGGGAGAATGTTCATCCACTAAAGAACTTTGGGATAAGATACATAATCTCTATTACAAGAGATCTCGTAGCATCACAGAGCCAGAGTGTGCTAAAGAATATACAGGGACAAAACGAGAAGAAATATGTGCATCATGTCAGATAGATCCAGAAGTAGAAGATTGTGAAGAATGCATAGTGGATTTTGAGGTTGAACTAATCAGTTCTTTATGTGAGCTAAGAAAGGAAAGGAGGGAAAACAAGTCCCTCACGGAAGAATTGATCAAGCTAAAGGAAGGTTCTGAATAAGTCAAGCATGTGATCGTAAATCTAAAATCCCAGCTGGAAGAAGCCAAAGTGATTGAAGAAACTCTCAAGGATCAATTGAAAGAGAAACAGTGTTTGGAAGCCAAAATCATATCACAAAGAAAGGAAGCAAAGAAGAGAGAAGAGACTTTGACAATTCAGTCAAATAATATTAAAGCAGAATTGAGTAGACTAGAAAGAAGATTCGAAGAAGAAATCATCTCCCTGAAGACTCATCTTGAAGAATCAAAAAGAATAGAAGAAGTAAGGAAGACCCAGATGATGAAGAAATAAGAAGAATGTGAAAATCTTGAAGAAGAAGTGGTTGCATTAAGGGTTGAAGTTGAAAAGCTCAACAAGAACTTGAAGAGTTCTCAAGTACTAGAAGATATTATCTGTTGTCAAAGGTCACCATTCAATAAAACAGGATTTGGATACATTGGTGAGACCTCATACAAAGAATATGGAAATATCAATTCTAGAAATAACGTCGAAGAGAGAGGAAGCTCCACATGTCCAATAATGAAAGTTGAAGAGAAGAGTTCCAGGTTGCCGAAAAAGAAGAATGAAGAGAAGGCTAAGAATTATGTAGACATTCTCAAAGGAAGGAATCATGGTCAACAAGAGTCAAAGAGGAATGAATGCAGAAGAGATTTATTTTAGAGAAGACCTTCTACCTCCAGGCATCAAAGAAGCTTCAATCATTGTGAAGGAAACAACAAAAGAGAATATCATGATCATCTAAGGCATGAATTCAAAAGGACTACATCACAAAGAAGATCATCCACTCTCAGGTATCAATTTTTTTTTCTTGTTATTGTTTTACTTGTAATAACTTTGGACATTAAGTTGTAGATTTCAGAGCTTATGGAAGAAATGTTCAAGAAAGAAATGTTTATGTGGCCCCCTGCAATATTTAATGTTACAAATTCCAACACGATGGAAAAATAGCTCGTGATTGTAGAAGCATGATGGATACTTCTATGGAAGAAAACATTAATATCAGGTATAAGAAGATTTGGAGAAGAAAGCGAGAACAAAAAGAACGGGTGAATGAAGAACTCTCGTAAATCATACTCTTGGGATTTACAGTAGTACAATATCATGGTAAATCTACAGATGAAGAGGAATGTTACTCTACAGCAAAGCGACTTTGACTATTTTTCTAAGCCATCTGACTTGGAGACTCCCAACATTGTGAATATTGAAGAGGGGGAGTCTAAGCAGTAGTTACAGATTGAAGAACTATCTTTTTGGCAATTTAAAGTGTTTGTAGTTTTTGGGAAAGAAGATTCAGAATGGCAGAGGTGTGGAATGTCTTCTTATAGATTGGTTGATTAAGAAGCAATTTTTCAGAACACATCTCCATGTAGGTATGAAGAAGTCAGCTGGCAGTTACGAAGAATGTCATTAACACACTTTTGAGGTGGAGATTCATGATTGTATGGAATATTTCAAGAATCAATTCAAGCATGAATATATTCAGTACAGATTGTTGCAGACATGTAGAGCTTGATTTGCATATTGAGCGGACATCTTGAGAAGTAGGATTATGTAGTTATCAGTTACAACAAAGTCGAAGAAGTCTTCATAAGAGTAAAGTGAATGATGGGTCAGAATCGTGTGTAGTACATTCATGGACAGTTTTGTGACGTATGGACATAAATGAATCCATGAGATATGTGGTAGTTCTAGAAGACAATACTTGACAGAAATCAGAGAAGGTACATAACAGTGGATGAAAGCATGAGCTCAAAAGGAATTGCAGAAAGGAAGATGGACTCACTGTAAAGTATATGACTCAAAAGTAAAGTGTATTGACAAAGGGAAACAATCAGGAAAAGTTATATTGTTAAGAGAATATTGTTGGTTGATTATGTCATTGATGTCAGTTCAGTAAATATGACAAGCCTTGAAGACTTGAAGTCAAGTAATGAAGGAATCTTAATAGGGATGTTTTTCATATACATCACCAGATTACATTAACAAAAATCACCAATGGGTAAAAAACACCGGAAGAGAGGAAAGAAAGCATATACAGGAAGCCCCACATTGATCTACATGACATCTTTCAAAATAATACATGGGAGATAAATCATCAGAAACAATTACGCTTAATGTCAAAGGAGAAGAGAAAGAACAAAAGCAGAAGAGAGAGATCAGAGGCATGAAGCCAGGGGAAATACATGAAGACAGAGAGAGATTGTTCAGAGAATGTATACTTTCATGGGGAGTCACTCTTTGCTATTGATATCAAAAGGGAATCTAGAAAGATTAGAAGATAAATATTATAAGCATGAAGGCAAGGGGAGCACCCCCAAAGAGGGTTACCCTTTTCCATTGATGTCAAAGGGGGAGAGAAAGATCGGTTGCATTGGTCACAAGTGGACTATCAGTGTTTCCATCAACGCCAAAAGGGGAGATTGCTGGATAGTAGGTTGTCATTTATGTCAACCCTAGTCAACCCTAGAAGAAGCCTTGAAGTAAGTTTGGAAGCATCTAGAAGTAATGGGTGTATTTGGAAAAGTCTCCAAAGTGGTCCCCTTATGGCGTAGATTTAAGCATGGCCCTCATGGGAATATTATTTGAAGAAGTCTATAAGAATCCCTAAAAAGATGGATAAGTGGTTGAGAAGCCCCGGAGTTGTGGTCATGAAGCCCGAAACTATATGAGGAAAAGAGGATGAAAAACACAACACATGCATGTAAAACCATGATAAATGGATAGTCCTCGCCATGTCATTTCCAATGATAGGTGGTACTCCATGTGGTTCCTCATGATTGATAATTTATGCGCTCTTAAATTTAAAGCCCCGAAGTAATGGTTAAGAAGCCACCAAACTGTTGCAAAAATAAGTTACAAGTCAGCCCAAAATTAATTAAAGGAGATACAATTGTTGCAACTAAAAGTTACAGGTCATCCCTAAGACAAGTAAAGGAGTTGGTTTGAAAATTATAAATACACCTCAAGAATCCTCTCATTAACAGACACACAAGTACATTGAATATCTATCTATTGAACACTTGATCTATTGGCGAACCTGAGGTAGCAAGTCTGAGGCAGGGAAGGAGTGTGAAGGTGCACGACTATCGGGCAAGAAATTGTCACTCAAAAGTACCTTATCTTTGAGTAACCTATAATTAGTAGGCAATAGAAATGTACACTCTCATTAAGCATGAATAAAATCAACCCTTTTCTTCCTTCATTATGTGACAATATTCCTTAAAAAATTAGGGGACTCAATGGTTAGTTACCTCAAAAGTGTCGAGAACACACGCCTGACATACCATGCATTGCTTTCAAGTTGTACAGTAACATTATTGTCCATAGTTGGGTAGACATTTACCCATTTACTACTCAACCAGAGAAAGGGGTGGTGGAAGCATATTTCAAGCTTTCAAATAAGGTATCTACAACATCAACGTTATCCCCTAGTTCATTTTGTTGGAATGCATCTAACAACATTCCCTTTTGTGGCTTGGGTATCCCACAAGAAATCATCCATACTAAACTCTATATCATTTCATTTGTTCCCAACATGTGAAGAACTAGTGTTACTATAGAGGTTTTGAATTGGTGACTCGGGACATAGTGGGAATTGAATAGGTGGTTGTTTCGACCATTCTCAGTATGCTTCCTCTTCGAGTTTTGCTCGTTTAGCAGCAAGCTCATGACTTGACACCGTAGTGGGGTGCAACGGTATATGTTGGACAGGTCGCTCGTCATTAGAATCTTGATTATAAAAATATTGAACATTACATCAATAATATCAATAACATAATTCATTTAATATATTCAAACATTATACCAAACACTTATTAGAAGCATGGAATTTTTTTCCAAATAATAAACATGCAACCAACCACTTTATAAAAAAAAAATTGAATTAAGCAATACATTTGCATTAGTTCCATTGAAAATCCAAAAATACAATTACTCAAACATCTTTTTTCTTATGCCTTACGATGTGTCTACATAAAAGAGATCCAATTCACGACGTAATACCATTGACCTAGGCTGGTTGTTGGAAGATGGCATGTTGTGATTGGTAGGGTAAAGAATCTATCTATTTTCATCAAACATCTGCTTGTAGAATTTTAGGACTACTGGAATATCTTCAGCATTTGAACTCGATCCTGAATTTTGATCCTGCAAAATTCAATGAAAATGTGTTCAACTACACTTGCATACATAACATAAATTAAATGAGATAAATGAATTATAAATGAAATCTAGACATATTGAAATAGGCGTGAGAGAACTTGAAGGACTTCCAACTATATGGAATGATATGGAATTTGAAGAATTGGCCATTTGATATTATAATTCCTTTTTTCCCGCATCTGAGCCAAAATCATCATCTTGGAAAGTGTTATCAAACAAACTCTAGATAGGAAAAATCCCAAATCAATCCATGGAAGTGTTAAAACTATGGGAGTACCTACCCACTCTCACATTAGATAGACAATCCCCTCACTTTAGTTCTGATGAAATCACTACAAGAGGGGAATCTCGGTGACCCTACGGGGATTGAGATGGAAAGTGAGACGATGATGAGTGGATCCCCTATAGGTCATGCTTGGAGATGAATATAGGGCTTGGAGAAGATTTTTGTGGAGGTAGAATGGTTTCCAAGTGTCGAGTACCGGTAAAACAATGTTAGCAATGTCTGGAACAAGACAAATGATGATAAACCAAGCCTCTAATCAATGGGGAATGAACAAGATAAGTTTGTTGTCCCAGAACTGCAACATATATCAGATTTACAGCAATAAAGAATAAGTTATAACAGTTGCACAATTAACCATCAAAATCACCAAATAATTATTGGATGATCAAGCCCTAAACATGTAGATAATATTCAAATACTTAAACTCAAGTTTTGATGGAAAAATAAGGCCGCAAAAAGATGTTATCAGCAATATATTAGGGCATCATTGTGGCTGTAGCAAACTTTTGCTACAACAACAAGTTCTATCCATTGAAATTCACAAGCAATGTACCCAAATGAAATCCCTTGACAAGAAGAATAATTAGCACTAATTACTTTCAATTTTCAGCGATAGAAAGAGTAGAAAAAGAGGATGAAAGAATGATTTGTTGCAGCCCTGATAGATATAGTTTTAATTTATTACAACAATAAGAATTACTAGGGTAAATAAGGTGCCCTTAGGGCACAATGATGCTTATAACATGTGAAGTCAATTCCAACTTACACAATTGCAATATCTCAACAATTCACGCATATCAATGCAATGATTTTATTTCTCCAATGCAAATTAGAATAGTGCCTTATCAATTGGGTTATCGATTCTATTGTGTAAGAGCTAGATTTGTTACCTTTCTAGAGGTGTAAGCTAACTCCCTAGAGCAAACAAATCTAGCAAGGTAAATCTAGGAGGGTGTAAGCTTGTTTACTCCTCCTATCAACCTTTGCAATAGCTTATTCAATGAAGAAATGATAGATCTTGGCGAAGGGTGTATGCCCTTATACTACTCCAAGGGTTTAGACAAGAATAACCATGAAACAAGAAGAAATGACAACAATATACAGAAATTTCCTTACCAATTCCAATAGATAGCAAGTAAAACCCTTCTCTACCAAAAATCTTCCACCACAATAGTAAGAACAAGACATCCAAGAGATAGTGCCTTAGCTTCTTTAACCAAAAGATAAGTACAAGCATCCACAAGAGAGATAGTGAAAAATTCCCAAGTAGGGTGAAATTTTCAGCCAATACTAATGTAATTATCAAGTGTGATTTGTCCTAAATGAAAGTGACAAGGCCTTTATTTAAACAAGAACTTGTAAAACAAAATTTTCCACATACTTAGGGTAAAACAAAAATTAGGGAGGTCGACCTCCTTAATTTTCCCCTTTACAAATTATAAATTGAATTTAAAAAAGAATAAATCCCTAAGAAATGACATCATGCCCTTTAGCGATGACGTTTTGGCATAATGAGCAAGTCGTTGAGCTTTTTGAAGGAGATGTTGGACCTCCAAAGGCCATATCTTCAATTGCAAGGGTCTTACTCCATCCAAACATGCCAAGTCATCATCAAATCATCCAACACCACCAATCTCTAGCCCTCCAAGTGTGATATCATGCCCTAGAAGAGTAGAATGTGGCCTCCAAAGGCAAACATTGGGGCTAAGAGGGCTAGCGAGTCACCTCCAAGGGATAATCAAGTGACTTCAAAGGAAACATCCCTCTTCTAGGATCCAAAGGAGAATGGGTGCACCATCCAACCTGTGGGCTTCATGCCCGAAATGAAGGTCCAAGTGACCTTGTGTCTTCATGATCAAGCTTTCACCTGTCAAAGACCTACAAAGACAAACAAATACGCCCTCCAAGGGTCCACAAGTCATAATATCATGCCAAGTAAGCTATATCTAATAAATGAACCACCCAAACATGTGCATCAAATCCCTCCCCCCTTTCAAAATAAACAAATGCTCAAAGACCATATACAACTTGCCAAATTTAGATATGGGAGGGGTGTCATAGTGCCCTATTGGGTAAACCAATGAATCCTCAAGTAGGGGATGTTCCCAAGGAGAAACATCTATAAGTCATGTAGTGAATGTGAGGTGAATGGGGTTAGACTTCTAGGTATGGGGTTTCATGACATAAAAGGGCTCATATTGTCTCATTTATGGGTGCCTTTGTTGAGATATAGCAACATATATTTTCTCTTTTTTTGTTTTTAAGGCATATTTTTTCCAAACCCTTTATTAGCCATTTACTTTGGATGTTTCCCCAAGTTGAAGACAATAAGGGACACTAAAAAGGAAATACATATCCCACATATACTCTACCTTGATTTGAATGCCTTTCCAAGTTTAAGTCAATAAGGGGCACTAGCAAGGAAATGCATAGCCCACAAACGCTCTACCTTGGAAAGTTTAAGTAATTGATTAATTATTTATTTTATGGGTCCCTTAATTATTTTTTTTAGAAGCATTTCATTTCTCTCGAGATCCCGGGGCAAGCCTTTATTGCATGATGTTTTTGCTAGGGCACCTGCGAGCCGAATGACCCCTTCTTCCCATGAAATGCGGTACATGCCCTTCTTGGATCAATAAGCCCGAAAACCTAAAAGGTCAGGAGACAGAGGGGAAGAAGTGATGGAAGGTGGCAAGTATTAGAGGGAATGGTATGATAACTCTTCAAGGAGACCCCCTGATAGCAACCCTTTCCCTAAGGGTGGCCACTTAGTAGGAAACCATGACACTCACCAAGGTGAAATAGGGCAAAAGGAATAATTTCCAAGAAAATGTTTTCAAAAGCAAGAAAGGATCCTTTGCAACATGTTTAAATGCCTCAAATATTAAAATGACACTTACCACAATACAAGACTTGTTACCTTATGGAGCAAGACTTGTTGTCTTCTGTGGGCCAAGAAGGTGTGGTGGATGTTGTTGCCATCAAACAGATGGCGATGCATGGTATGATAAGGGCCCATGTCTGCTCATCTTCCTCTCGGCACTCCATTGTTTGCAACCTGGGGGCCTCGAGACATCATCTCCTTAGTTATCCCTAGGAATGGGGGCTGACAGGAATCATAGAACAATCTAACTTCAAACATAATTTTGATTAACTTGTACAAATTAATGGTGCATTTTGATAAACTAAACGCATCGATGCATTTAGTTGAGCGAAGCACCGAAGATTGGCCTCCATTATTGCCTCTGCAAAGTCAAACCTCCGTAAAATTTAAATGTGGATGTTTGCATTTTCATTTTGCAACTTAAACTGTTTTACAATGCATTATTAATTACACACCGCATAGGTGTGTTTCTAACTGTATAGTGCATCGACTAAAACAAGTTAGAAAAATAACGCATGGCTACTATCAATGCATTGAAATTTATTACAAAAAACAAATTGGTGTGTTATACGTACACACTGCACCGGTGCGCTACTCATTGTATAGCGCGTCAAAAAAGTATTTTTTGAAGAAAAAAAAAACAATGTGTGTGTGTATCATCAATGTGCCGAAATATATAACGAAAAAATGAGCAGGAATTTCAGTTTTTGTGTCTATAAATGAAAACCTTATTCATTATTTTATTTTTTTGCCAAAATTTAGAAGGGATATTTATCAACAAAGACTTTGAAGTGGGTGGATTTTTTTTTAAGAGCCAAATTTGAAAGGCATCACTACAGATCACATACAAATATACAGAGAAGAAATTTCAAGTATATGATTTCATTCTATTAATCATGCTAATATTTCCCCTATATGATTCAAACAATTTCCAGTGCATTCCCAAACAAAAAAAGTGTTTCATAATTACCTTTAGTATTTGAAGCCCTAATTTCTCACTGTTTAAGCAATTTTTTTATAGCGTTTGTTTGTTTATATATGGACATTTTTTATCCATTGCAATGAAACCACTCATTGCATTGGATCCCAGAAAGTCTTGCCGTTGTCAGTCTTATTCTAAAAAAATGCCTTCATGGTTAATGGTGCGCTCTATACATAGGAAGAGCAACGGTGTGTATTTTTATGTCAACAACACCGCTTAATTTAAATTAGAATCACTATTTAAAAAAAAAAAAACTTTTCACGGTCGGCAGTGCGCATTGCACCTAGATAAGCACGTGGGCTCATTTTCTTACAAAGAACACCATTGAGTTTTAAAAATAAATAATATTGTTTTTCATATGGAAACCATCATGTCTTAAATTATTTCACAGGTCGACGGTGTGTAATAAACAGTACTTAGGAAGTCGTGCTTTTTTGAATTCATAAAGCACTGGTTGAATACAAAAAAATTGTAAAACATTTTCAATTTCATAATGGCATTGTTATAATATATCAGTGCATATAAACATGGTTGACGCTCTAGTGCATATAAATATAGTTGATGTCGCAGTGCGTATTAAGTTACTATACACACCAATATCATATTTTGTAAAAAAATACGTAATATTTATATATGATGATTCGTGGGTTTTTTTTTAGGGAGATTTTGAAAATTCCAAGGGACAAACAAAGAGAAAACCAAGACATGCCGGTAGGGATGTCCAAAAAAGTGTAGGATAAGATGGTACAAGAAATGAACATAATTGCGTTGCAAGATGAGCCATCCAAACTACAATGTGCCACAGAGTGTTAAGCCCTAATATTGGCTCATTACCCCTTAATTGGGGCATATTAGATTAGTAATGTTATTTCATTTATGTCGGCTTTGGCTCATTACCCCTTAATTGGGGCATATTAGATTAGTAATGTTATTTTATTTATGTCGGCTTTAGGCCATT